>CAWUDS030000913.1:0-200799 GCA_963859935.3 Lathyrus sativus | reverse complement strand
GCTCAGTAATCCTTTTGGTGGTGGCTCTTCCATTTCATCGATGTCAGATTGTGTAAGTGTGTTTTGCTATATCATCCTTTTGGTGGTAGTAGCCAGTGTGAGTTAGCTCCGTCATCCTTTTGCTGGTCGGTCTGTCATTTCGTTTATGTCAGATTGTGCGAGTGTGTTTTTCTCTATCATCCTTTTGGTGGTATTAGCCGTTGTGAGTTTGCTCTGTCATCCTTTTGGTGGTGGGTCTGTCATTTCATTGATGTCAGATTGTGCGAGTGTGTTTTGCTCTATCATCCTTTTATTTTAGTAGCCAATGTGAGTTCGCCCCGTTATCGTTTTGGTGGTGGGTCTGTCATTTTGTCCATGTCAGATTTAGCGAGTGTTTTGCTCTATCATTCTTTTAGTGGTAGTAGCCGGTGCGACTTTGCTTCGTCATCCTTTTAGTGGTTGGTCTGTCTTTTCATAGATTTCAAATTATGCAATTGTGTGTTTCTCTATCATCTTTTTGGTGATAGTAGCCGGTGTGAGTTCGCTCCATCATCCTGTTGGTGGTGGGTTTGTCATTTCGTATATGTCAGATTGTGCGAGTGTATTTTGCTCTATCATGCGTTTGTTGGTAGTAGTCGGTGTGAGTTTGGTCCGTCATCCTTTTGGTGGTGGGTCTGTGATTTCGTTGATGCTAGATTAGGCGAGTTTGTTTTTCTCTATCATCCTTTTGGTTTTAGTAGCCGGTGTGAGTTCGCTCCATCTTCCTTTTGGTGGTGGGTCTGTCATTCCGTCGATGTCAGATTGTGCGGGTGTTTTGCACTATCATTCTTTTAGTGGTAGTAGCCGGTGTGAGTCTGCTCAGTCATCCTTTTGGTGGTGGGTCTATCATTTCATCGATGTCAGATTGTGCGAGTCTATTTTGCTCTATCATCCTTTAGATGGTAGTAGCTGGTGTGAGTTTGCTCGGTAATCCTTTTGGTGGTGGGTCTATCATTTTATCGATGTCAGATTGAGCAAGTGTATTTTGCTATATCATCCTTTTGGTGGTAGTAGCTGGTGTGAGTTTGCTCAGCAATCTTTTTTGTGGTGGGTCTGTCATTTCATCGATGTCAGATTCTGCGAGTGTGTTTTGCTCTATCATCCTTTTGGTAATAGTAGCCGGTGTGAGTTAACTCCGTCATCCTTTTGCTGGTCGGTCTGTCATTTTGTTGATGTCAGATTGTGCGAGTGTGTTTTGCTTTATTATCCTTTTGGTGGTATTAGCCGTTGTGAGTTTGCTCCGTCATCCTTTTGGGGGTGGGTCTGTTATTTCATCAATGTCAGATTGTGCGAGTGTGTTTTGCTCTATCGTCCTTTTGATGGTAGTAGCCGGTGTGAGTTTGCTCTGTCATCCTTTTGGTGGTGGGTCTGTGATTTCGTCGATGCTAGATTGTGCGAGTTTGTTTTTTTCTATCATCCTTTTGGTTTTAGTAGCCGGTGTTAGTTTACTCCGTTTTCCTTTTGGTGGTGGGTCTGTCATTTCGTCGATGTCAGATTGTGCGAGTGTTTTGCTCTATCATTATTTTAGTGGTAGTAGCCGGTGTGAATTTGCTCAGTCATCCTTTTGGTGGTGGGTCTATCATTTCATCGATGTCAGATTTTGTGAGTCTGTTTTGCTCTATCATCCTTTTGGTGGTAGTAGCTAGTGTGAGTTTGCTCAGTAATCCTTTTGGTGGTGGGTCTGTCATTTCATCGATGTCAGATTGTGTGAGTGTTTTTGGCTCTATCACGCTATCGCTACTGCGAAAATCGGCGCCGGCTATGACAGAAGAGTCGCCGCCGTGCGTTATTTATCCCACAAGAGGGAAAGGAAACGCTCAGAGTAAACCTAACGCAAAGAGGGAAACGAGTGGTCATCGCAACCAAATCCTGGATTCGGGAGTCGGTTACGCAAGGGGAAGGTATTAGCACCCCTCACGTCCGTCGTACTCGACGGGATCCACGCTTGTTTTCTATCTAAGGGTATGTTATTCTATCTACTCCAAAGGTCTGGGTTAAAAAGAAAAGAAAATGACTCGGAAAAGTATCGCACTTTATGCCTACGTATTCCCGTCTGGAATGAGAAATTAGAGTCAACGTAGTTCGCCTAACTACGGGTTAAGGGGGGAAGGTTGCTCGCCGAGATGTCGCATCCCGTGCCTACGTACTTTCATACGGCATGAAAGATCAGAGCACACGTAGTTCGGGCAACGGAAGACACAAGTTTGTCTGACAGTTTTTTATCTCCTTAAGAAAGGGTTTTCCTGATTAAAGGTCCAAGAGGACAAAAACAGAGTTTGAATGTTTGTTTGAGTTTTTTACGAAAGAAATGGTTTTTAGGATGTTTGCAATCTTAGTCGCACTAGAGACTATGACCCAGGAGTGAACACTTCGTATGTCACCCAAAGGGTACCACACTAACATCCAGATTATTGGAGAGAGACCCTCCACCAACCTTTTCCCAGATAGCTTAAGGCTCATAACGTACGACTTCAATTAACCTTATTGCTGTGTTTTTGAATTGTTTTGAGATGAGAAGAGAAAGATACCCTAAAACTATGGTTGAAAGGGGAATCTGCCTACAATTATCATGCATGGGTCAAAACCTAATGTCTGTCATAATTCCCTCTTGCACAGAGGAAATCAGAGATCCTAGGGTGAAAATAGCAAAAAGAAAAGCAAGCAGTAAACAGTAAACAGTAAAATGCATGCTATGCAACAATACAAGCGAGGCAAGGGAGTCCGGCTCAACCTCAAACCTACGAAAACAACAGGCAAGAGGAGACAAGCTCCACCTCAAACCTAGAGGTAATCAACAGAAGCAAACAGACAATACAACAAAAGAAAAGAAACAGAGAAAGCAGCCCAAGCAGCAGCAACAGTCTTCAGCAGACAACAACTTCAATACTCAACAGCAGTAGCTCTAAACAGCAAATCCTCTTGACAGCAAAGTTGACAGCAAAATGGCTTCATCTTCAATCTAGCTTCTATCTTCAAGCTTCATCAAACTTCATCTTCAAGCTCTAGCAAGCACACTCCAAGCAAAGGATTAATCACTAAGATCAAGGTTGCAATGTTGAGAACCAAATGAAAACCAAAGGAAATCATCAAGTACCAACATTGAAATGGAAAGGCATCCTCAAAGTTCTACTCAACTATGGGCATACCACACATCCCTCCAAAGGAGAGATGGAGTTTCCCTAGGAGGACTTTACATCATTGGATAGAATAGAAGCACACAATGCATTCTATGTTTGATGAAAGAATCAAAATTAGTTCTAATGGCTCTTCCTAAAACCCTAATTTCCTAAGCTCCTAAAAGAGAAGAAAGCTTCAACTCCAAGCTCCAATATTCAAGCCACAGCAGCTACACCAAATCTAGAAGACCTCCCAAGAAGGAATCCAAGCAAATCTAGCTCCAAAGTCACCAAAAAGACCAAACAAACAAGAGCACTAAAACTAGAACACCACAAGCACAAGCAACTTGCAAAATACAACTAAAATAGAAAACAAAGTTGTAAAATTCTAATAAAATTCCTAGGGGAACATACATGTTTGAACAACCTAGGGTCAAAATATTAAAGCCTAATTCAACTTCTAAGTCACCTAAATAATTTCTAGATTGAAGGGTATCAAGGTGATCCACAAGTCTGGGAAGGCTCTAATCTCAACACCTAAAACAGAAATTAAAGTTGTTCTAAAATTCTAACAAAATTTTTAAGGAAACATGAATATCTACCCTAAAACATACTAAAAAATCAAAGCCAGATTCATCACCAATTAGGAGAACAAAATTCAACAAGACAGATGATCAAATATGCAAATATTAAATAATTAAACAAAATAAGAAAAATCAAATTAAAATGAAAAAGGCATGAAAATGCATTTTATTGATTTCAGAAAATCACAAATTCTTTCAAGATCATGGAGATATTTTTAAAATAATTTTTGGATCAAAATTGAATTTATTGTGATTTTTAGAATCAATAATGCATTTAAAATAATCAAAATCAAATAAAAGAAATAATAAAACTGAAATAAAACCACAACGCTTGGATGAGGAGACTGGTCAAGCAATCCAAAGCTTCACAAGCTGCCAGCGCATTAGTGAAACTACTGCGTTTTGGACTCAAAAAAGTCCAACCTCAGATTAAAACACAGCCGTTGGATGAAGGGGAAAGTCTTTGGTCAAAGCAAGATCCAATGGTGCAAAGATCATCTTCTCCAAATTCAGGTCAAACGGAATGAGATCAGGCATGGTGGCCGGAGAAGACTCCGGTCGTCTTCTCCGGCGAGGCAATGGTTACAGGTGTCTAAAAACAGCAATCCTTATACCAATCTTACTCAGAATTTCATCAGGATCTCAAATCTCCTACTCAAATTATCCAACTCTCAATAGATTTTAAAACACGAAGCAATGTTCAGAAATAACATCCAGATCAAACATCACCAATTGTCAAATTAATACCATAGAAATCATCCTTATGCTACACTGATCAACCTGATCTAATCAATTTGCTCTAACTCCTCGTGAATCAAAAGATTCGAATCCAAACAGAATTACTATGTCATGATCAACTTTCATCAAATGTCTCCAAATTGATCCTAAAACGATCTACATCTTGCCTAGATCCTAACCACAATTTCAAATCTGACTATCTCGTGCTAAATCGTGTGAAATTTTGAAAGTTACTAACCTGTTGTAGATCTAGTAACAGATGCACTTGGAGCTTGATTTTCCCTCCAAAACTTTCCAGATACGTTTAATGATGCACTAGGAAGAGTTTGCAACCTTCAATTTGCATTGAATTGGCTTGGAACTCAAAACAAGATTTCACTTTCTCCTCTTGAAAACTCAACTACAACTTTAGCTTTCTGGCACGAAAATGGTCCCGAAAATTGATCTGAAATCAATCCAATGAATATAAAGAATGTTTCCATGGGCTTTTGAATTCAATTTGAAGCCCAATCCAGCCAATTGCATTTTCTGATTTTGCTCTTGAAGTTGCACATGACAATCACGAGTTGGCCATGGAAACTGTTCTAGAATCTTCCCTTTCAATTGCACATTGCCTTGTGAGTGTATTCAGACCAAAAGGAGCACTTGAAATGCCTTGGTGAAGAATTTGGATGTGTAACTTGCATTTGAAGTAACCAAATGACAACTTGTAAAACTTGACCTAAACTCAAAATTCTGTTAATGCCAAAGTGCTTAGAATTCAATTTCCATTCAAAAAATGTAGCTACTTGACATGTTTTGGTCTTTTAACTCAAAAAATCAATTTTCCCTCCTTAATCCATTTGAAAATCTTCCTTATTCAAACCATTTCAAACCAAGCCTTGCTATGAGCCCAATAAATCCATCATGTCCTCTTGGCTAGCCTAAAAACCCCATTTTGAACAACTTTCATGTTGAACAAAAATCCATTTGACAAGTGCAAGTTGGTGATTTTGGCCTATGATTGAAAATGACCTATAATCTCACTTTCCCAAAATACCCCTGACTTGTAAACCTCATAACTTGAGTTCTACAAATAAGATGGAAGACTTCTAGTACAATTTAGAAATCTAAGATCATGAGGAACAACTTTCATGTTGCCCAAAAGTTCAGGTGAAACATCCTTCTAGGTAAAAAATAGCTTTGAAGTCAGATGATTTTCACAGACAAATTTCAGAGGCATTTGAGTACTTGTAACTTGTCTGGGTCATAACTTGAGTTCTATAAATCCCCTTGAGGACTTATAGTACTCAAATTAAAGGTATTGAGATGCTCTAAAGGTTTCATGTTGGCCAAATATCCATTTGAGACTTGTATCTTGACTTATGGGGTCATGAAGTTAGGCCCTAAATAGGGAATTTTGCAGTGAAACCCTAATTTAGCAACTTCCCACACTCTTGACTTTTCTTGACTTGATCTTGGCACAACACCAAAACTGTCTCATCATATCATTTCATGAACTCCATGACCTAAAAGTAGGCTTTGATACTCTTCAACTGCACAGTTGACCTAGAATTAACCCAGATCAAACCCTAATTGCTTGCACCTCAACTGTGGCTCTTACATTTGACACAATGAATTGACTAAACTCTCCCATGGTCCTCTAGGAATTCTATGAGCTCCATACACATCCTCTTCTCACATTCAACACTTCACAACCCTCTGATGGTCTTCAGTTGATCCTCAAGTTAGGAGAAGATTCACACTCGAACATCTAAACCCTTAGGCACTCAAATTACCTCCTGATGACTTTGATAACTTCTAAATCTTGGATGAGACCTCTTGCTAGGCTTCTCTTGATAAGAATCACACTTGATCCCCTTTTATATGAATGATATCATGATATGCAAATGATATAACTATGCAAATGTTAATGCCAATGAAACATAAACCAGGTAAGAAAAGGTTGGGCAAATTTTGGGGTATAACAGCTGCCCCTATTCAAACGGCTTGGACCCGACTGGGTGAAGAGCGAACGGCCTTCAAACAATTGAGGTAGAAGACGGTTGAATACCAAGAAACCCGGAAATTTGCCAACCACAGAAATAAGCTGCAAAAACTGCTTGTAGGAACAACATCCACTACACTAAGCCCAGTTGTTACGGCAATAACTGATCAATCATCTGATAAAACTTTGGATTTCAACACCAACCCCCTGTGTGACACCACAGGCATCGAGTTAACTTTGCGAGAAACAACTCCGTCCACAACTGGACTAAATTTGTCAACACGAGGAGAGACTTCATCACCATGGGTCTCTTTAAGCAAAGTATTTTTTAACTGCGTACGAGTTTACAGGGGATGTAAAATCCTCACCATCCATGGTGGATAGCAATAAGGCTCCTCCAGAGAAAACCTTTCTAACGACATATGGACCTTCATAGTTGGGAGTCCATTTTCCCCTGTGATCTGATTGTGGTGGGAGAATCTTTTTCAACACAAGATCGCTCGTCTGAAAGCTTCAAGGACACACCTTTTTATCATAAGCTTTCTTCATCCGGCTCTGATACAACTGACCATATGCTAGAGAAGCCAGCCTCTTCTCATCCATTAAACTGAGCTGATTCAATCTATCTTCCACCCATTCTGCCTCATCTAGTTGGACATCACGCAAAACCCTCAGAGAAGGAATCTCAACCTCCAATGGTAGGACAACCTCCATACCATATACCAGTGAAAAAGGAGTCTCCCTGGTTGATGTGCGTACCGTCGTACGATAACTGTGCAAAGCAAAAGGAAACATCTCATGCCAGTCCTTGTAGGTCACAACCATCTTCTGAACAATCTTCTTTATGTTTTTATTGGGCGCTTCAACAGCGCCATTCATCTTGGGCCGATAAGGAGAAGAGTTGTGATGTTCAATCTTGAAACTCTGGCACAATTCCTTCATCATCTTATTATTCAAATTCGAACCGTTGTCAGTGATAATCCGCTCAGGGATTCCATATCTGCAGAAAATATCCTTCTTGATAAATCTGGCCACCACCTTCTTGGTAACATTAGCATACGATGCCGCTTCAACCCATTTGGTGAAGTAATCAATAGCTACCAAGATAAAACGATGTCCGTTGGATGCCGTGGGCTCAATTTTCCCAATCACATCAATTCCCCACATGGAAAACGGCCAGGGTGGTGACATAACGTTTAGAGGGCTCGGAGGCACATGAATTTTGTCCGCATAAATCTGGAATTTATGACACTTCTTTGCAAACTTGAAACAATCTGTTTCCATTGTTAGCCAGTAGTACCCTGCTCGTAATAACTTTCTCGTCATTGCATGTCCGCCGGCATGCGTGCCAAATGTTCCCTCGTGGATCTCTTCCATGAGCAACTTAGCGTCTTTCTCGTCCACACACCGCAACAACACCAAGTCGGGGTTTCTTTTGTACAAAACCCCATCCGGATTCAAATAGAAATTGCCAGCCAATCTCCTAAGAGTCTTCTGATCACGACTGGATGCCCCTGCCGGATACTCTTGGTTCTTCAGGAAATTCTAGATATCATAGTACCACGGTTTGCCATCGGAAGCTTCCTCAATGGCGAATATGAAAGCGGGCCTATCGAGGCGAGAGATAACTATTCTGGGAGCCTCATTCCAAAAGTTAAACTTATACATCGAAGACAATGTCGCGAGATCGTCTGCCATCTGATTTTCTGCTCGTGGTACATGGTGCAGTTCCACTTTGTCAAAGAAAGGTAACAACCTCCTTGCATAATTCATATAGGGTATCAAATTGGGCTGACGAGTCTCCCACTCTCCCTTGATTTGGTTCACAACTAGAGTAGAGTCTCCGTATACATCAAGATTTTTAATTCTCAGGCCAATAGCTTCGTCGAGCCCCATAATACACGCTTCATATTCGGCCTCATTGTTGGTAACCGGAAAGGTCAATCTAGCAGTGAATGGGATGTGCGACCCATGAGGAGTAGTAATGATTGCCCCTATTCCACTTCCATATGAATTGACGGAACCATCAAATATCAATTGCCATTTGGAACCTAGCTCTGGACCTTCATCTGGCAACGACTCCTCACAGTCCTTCATTTTCAAGTACACGATATCCTCGTCAGGAAAATCAAAGCTCATCGGCTGGTAATCATCAATTGGCTGCTCAGCTAGGTATTCTGACAGAACACTACCTTTAATAGCCTTTTGAGAAACATACTGAATATCGTATTCTGTCAATACCATCTGCCAACGGGCAATCCTTCCGGAAAGTGCTTGCTTTTCAAACACGTATTTGATCGGATCCATCTTTGAAATTAGCATGGTTGTATGATTTAGCATGTATTGCCTCAAACGTTTGGCAGCCCAGGCTAGCGCACAACACATTTTTTCGAGCATTGAGTAACGGGACTCACAGTCTGTGAACTTTTTACTCAAGTAGTAAATCGCATGCTCTTCACGTCCAGTCTCGTCATGCTGACTGAGAACACAGCCCATACTTTTCTCAAGAACCGTCAAATACATAATCAATGGTCTCCCAGCTACTGGGGGTATCAATATTGGAGGTTCCTGCAAATATTCTTTTATTTTTTCAAACGCCCTTTGACAATCTTCATTCCAGGTCACAGCCTGATCCTTTTTCAACAACTTGAATAATGGCTCACACGTGGCCGTTAGATGAGATATGAACCGAGCAATGTAGTTCAACCTCCCTAAAAAACCACGAACCTCTTTTTCTGTTTTCGGCTTTGGCATTTCTTGTATTGCTTTTATCTTAGCAGGATCAACCTCAATTCCTTTTTCGCTCACAATAAACCCCAATAGCTTACCGGATCTCATCCCGAAGGTGCACTTGTTAGGATTCAGCCTCAGCCTGAATTTCCTAAGCCTCTTGAACAATTTCATAAGATTGACCAGATGCTCTTCCTCCGTCTGGGATTTGGCAATCATATCGTCAACATAGACTTCGATCTCTTTATGCATCATGTCATGAAAGAGTGTTGTCATAGCTCGCTGATATGTTGCCCCGACGTTCTTCAAACCAAAGGGCATCACTTTGTAGCAGAACGTTACCCACGGGGTAATAAAAGTTGTTTTCTCCATATCCTCCGGCACCATATTTATCTGATTATAGCCTGAAAAGCCGTCCATGAAGGAAAACACAGAGAATTGAGCGGTGTTGTCGACCAGCACATCAATATGAGGAAGCGGAAAGTCATCTTTTGGGCTTGCCCTATTCAAATCTCTGTAATCAACACACATCCGCACCTTACCATCTTTCTTTGGTACAGGTACTATATTGGTGACCCATGAGGGATATGTTGTGACAGCTAGGAAACCGACATCCCATTGTTTCTGAACTTCCTCCTTAATTTTCACAGCCATATCTGGTCGAGTTCTTCTGAGTTTTTGCTTAACCGGCGGACATTCCTCGCGCAATGGCAAACGATGAACCACCATATCAGTATCCAATCCAGGCATGTCTTCGTAAGACCAAGCAAAGATATCACTGTACTCCCGCAGCATCTCGATAAGCCTTTGCTTGATATCCCTTTGCAGTGCAGCCCCTATCCGGATGTTCCTGACAACCTCTTCGGACCCCACGTTGATAATTTCAATTTCCTCCTGATGAGGCAGAATGATTCTCTCTTCTTGTTTCAAAAGTCGAGTCAGCTCTTCTGATAAGTCGTTATCCTCAACAATCTCTTCTTCTGCTTGAAATATCGGGTGCTCGAAGTCGAAGCGAGTCATAGGAAGTTCGTGATCGGTGTCGTCTGAAATATGAATCCTGCAATGAGAATGGTTTAATGTTTCAAATAATGCAAACAAAGCACATAACCACGTTTCCATTTTATTGTTAAAGCAAAAACAAGAAAAACAAGGATCACAAAATTTGCATGAGAAAAACGCCTTTATTAATGATTAAACAAAGTACACACATAAGCAGGTAGCCCTAAAAACAGAATCACCATGCCCCGGGTAGGACACAGGATTATATAATAATTGAGAAAACAAATCATTACTGTTTTGTAGTCACTTGGACAAGTTCCTGGATAGACTAGTTGCACAGATTCTGTCCTGGCACACCAGGCTTGATCCACGAGTCCATATCACAATCACTATCTCCGTCTTCAGCATCGGAAACAGCATTGATCGTTTCATAACAGACCCCACCTGGAGTGATCACCACTGGTCCTTTGAACTTTGGCATGCCTGATGCGGAAGGTGACGATGTCGGGCGATATCCCAACCCAAACTTGTCCATCTTGACCGGAATTTCTAAGACTTGGCCCCATCTTTTGGTTTCTCCAGCCTGAACCACTGCCTGAGCGTCTTTGTACAAAGACATGGCCACCTCTGGCCCTTTGCTAGGAACATGAGACTTGTCTTTGATCTGCAACCCCTCGAAGGCTTGGCATGGCGTCTCATGGATCTCCCCATCCACTTCGACGTACTTGAATGACGAAAGATGACTAACCAGAATGTCATCCTCTCCGCAAATAGTAACAACACTATCCCCAACCATGTATTTAAGCTTCTGATGTAGCATGGACGTCACAACCCCTGCAAAATGTATCCATGGTCGCCCAAATAAACAGCTGTAAGCGGGATGTATATCCATGATGTAGAACACAGTGTCAAACACTTCCGGCCCGACTTGGAGCGGCAATGTTATGGATCCAAACACCGATCTCCTGGTCCCATCAAAAGCCCTCACGACCAAATCACTTGGCGTGCATATGATTCCTCGGACATCTAGCTTCATCATAGCCTTCTTCGGCAACACATTCAAAGATGATCCGGTGTCTATAAGAACGTGCGACATAACAGTGCCCCGACATTCCACTGAAATATGCAAAGCCATATTATGGTCCCGACCTCTAGGCGTCAAATCAAAATCAGTAAATCCCAGGCTGTGTCCGGCATTCACATGCGCCAGTCCCCCCTCAAGCTGATTAACAGTTACTTCCTGAGGTACAAAAGACGTGTCCAAGATTTTTAATAAGGCATTCTGATGGGCCTCGGAACAAAGCAACAATGATAGTATTGAAATTTTGGAGGGCGTCTGCTGCAAGTGCTCCACAATCTTATAGTTACTTTTGCGAATCAACCTCATAAACTCTTCTACATCCTTGACCGATGTTTCCTTCTCTTTTGACTGGGAAGGTCCTCCTTCATTCACTTTGGCTTTGCCTCTAGCGATCCTTTCAGCCTCGATTTCAGGTGAAGTGAAGATTCTACCACTTCGGGTCATACCTCCCGCTTTAACAATATTGCCCACTGCCCCTGCTGGCTGGCTATCCACATTAATCTTTTCCCCGTTGCAAAAAACTTCCAACCCATAATTCCATGGAATGACTTTCGTACTCTCAAAAGGAAAGGGTCATGCTTTCGTTATAGTGATCGTTGGCCGCTTGGCGGGCACTGATATCGTAATAGTCTTTCGTGGAATTGTAATTGTTGCGACCTCACCCTGCTTTTCACATGTTACCTCATCAGGTTTTTCAACAGCAGTGCGGTCAAACTGTAAAGTTCCCTCATCAATCATGGCCTGAATACCCCTCTTCAAATCAATACAGCCCTCTGGTCGGGTCCAACAATCAAAACAGTACTCATCACATCCGGGGAAAACCCCTCCTTTCAACATTATGCTTTTAACATAGCTTAAAGGTGTCTTCAGATTATTTACGTCCATAACCAAATCCAAATCCTCCTCTGTCAGAACAGCATTCGCTCCATGATTCGACATTCGTTTCTGTACAATGTTGGGACCATCCTGACTAAACTTGATGACTTTACTATCAATCAAATCTTGGGCTTTGTGTTTAAAAGCATGACAACTCTCGATATCATGTCCGGGTGCCCCAGAATGAAATTCACACTGTTTAAACATTCTCTTGTGGGTGGGTCCAACATTCTCTTCTCAACCAGATTTAAACTTAACAGCGTCTGAAGCAGTTCTGCATACATTGACGGAGGTGTATCAAATACCCTCTTTGGCTTCCCATTCTGGATCCTTCTCTGAGCAGGATTCTGCCTTTGTTGTTGCTGCTGCTGTTGTTGTGGTTGTTGTCGTTGTTGTGGTATAGGGATCGTCACACTAGCAACATGTTGTTGAATATACTGATTCCTACCCCTACCTCGTCCTCGACCACCATACACTGCACTGGCGTCTCATTGTCTTTTACCACCAAAGACCTTTTTTGCACCTCCAGCTGAGGTCGATTCACTAGCTTGAATCATACCAATTTTTATGCCATTTTCAATCCGTTCCGCCATGAGTATCATGTCAGAGAAACTACCCATCGAGCAATTAAGCAATTTATCATAATACATCCCCGAGAATGTTCCAACAAAAATATCAATCAATTCCCTTTCAACCATAGGTGGGTGGACTCTTGCCGCCAAATCCCGCCAACGCTGAGCATACTCCTTAAAACTTTCCCTGTTCTTCTGTGAAAGACTCTGAAGTTGAACCCTATTTGGTGCAAGGTCACTGTTGTATTGGTAGTGTCTGACGAAAGCATCATCCAATTCTTTCCAACTTCCGATCTGTGCAGCTCTAGTCCCATGTACCATTCCAGCGATGGTCCTGACAAACTATCTTGGAAAAAATGCATAAGCATCTTCTCATCATCAGAGTAAGCAGACATCCTCCGGTAATATGAACGCACATGAACCCATGGGCATGTATCCCCTTTATATTTATCGAAAGTGGGAGATTTGAACTTCAATGGTACCCTTAGCCCAGGAACCAGACCCATGGTAGCCATGTCCAAACCAACAGAATCTTGATTGGCTATACCTCTTATCTACTCTTCCAGCATTTTAATCCTCCGATCATTATCAGTGGGACCCACAAAACCCATGCCTTGCCCAGAAAAGGCATCTTCCTGACGATCTCTATTCCAGTACGGACCCTCATTACCATATCCGTCATAAGCAGCATTACGACCATGACCATGACCACTTTGAAAAACCTGGGGTCATACCTCAGATTGCCAAGTGGTAGTAGATGGTGTGACTTTTCTCAGTAATCCTTTTGGTGGTGGGTCTATCATTTCTTCGATGTCAGATCGTGTGAGTGTGTTTTGCTCTATCATCCTTTTGGTGGTAGTAGCTGGTGTGAGTTTGCTCAGTAATCCTTTTTGTGGTGGGTCTGTCATTTCATCGATGTTAGATTTTGCGAGTGTGTTTTGCTCTATCATCCTTTTGGTGATAGTAAATGGTGTGAGTTAGCTCCGTCATCCTTTTGCTGGTCGGTCTGTCATTTCGTCGATGTCAGATTGTGCGAGTGTGTTTTGCTCTATTATCCTTTTGGTGGTATTAGCCGTTGTGAGTTCGCTCCGTCATCCTTTTGGTGGTGGGTCTGTCATGTCATCGATGTCAGATTGTGCGAGTGTGTTTTTCTCTATCATCCGTTTGGTGGTAGTAGCCGGAGTGAGTTTGCTCTGTCATCCTTTAGGTGGTGGGTCTGTGATTTCTTCGATGCTAGATTGTGCGAGTTTGTTTTTCTCTATCATCCTTTTGGTTTTAGTAGCCGGTGTGAGTTTGCTCCGTCATCCTTTTGGTGGTGGGTCTGTCATTTCGTCAATGTCTGATTGTGCGAGTGTTTTTCTCAATCATTCATTTATTGGTATTAGCTGATGTGGGTTTGATCAGTCATCCTTTTGGTGGTGGGTCTATTATTTCATCGATGTCAGATTGTGCGAGTCTGTTTTGCTCTATCATCCTTTTGGTGGTAGTAGCTGGTGTGAGTTTGCTCAGTAATCCTTTTGGTGGTGGGTCTCTCATTTCATCGATGTCAGATTGTACGGGTGTGTTTTGCTCTATCATCCTTTTGGTGATAGTAGCCGGTGTGAGTTAGCTCCGTCATCCTTTTGTTGGTCGGTCTGTCATTTCGTCGATGTCAGATTGTGCGAGTGTGTGTTGCTCTATTATCCTTTTGGTGGTATTAGCCATTGTGAGTTCGCTCCGTCATCCTTTTGGTGGTGGGTCTGTCATTTCATCGATGTCAGATTGTGCGAGTGTGTTTTGCTATATCATCCGTTTAGTGGTAGTAGCCGGTGTGAGTTTGCTCTGTCATCCTCTTGGTGGTGGGTCTGTGATTTCGTCGATGCTAGATTGTGCGAGTTTGTTTTTCTCTATCATCCTCTTGGTTTTAGTAGCCGGTGTGAGTTCGATCCGTCTTCCTTTTGGTGGTGGGTCTGTCATTTCGTCGATGTCAGATTGTGCGAGTGTGTTTTGCTCTATTATCCTTTTGGTGGTATTAGCCGTTATGAGTTCGCTCCGTCATCCTTTTGGTGGTGGGTCTGTCATGTCATCGATGTCAGATTTTGCGAGTGTGTTTTTCTCTATCATCTGTTTGGTGGTAGTAGCCAGAGTGAGTTTGCTCTGTCATCCTTTTGGTGGTGGGTCTGTGATTTCTTCGATGCTAGATTGTGCGAGTTTGTTTTTCTCTATCATCCTTTTGGTTTTAGTAGCCAGTGTGAGTTTGCTCCGTCATCCTTTTGGTGGTGGGTCTGTCATTTCGTCAATGTCTGATTGTGCGAGTGTTTTTCTCAATCATTCATTTATCGGTATTAGCCGGTGTGGGTTTGATCAGTCATCCTTTTGGTGGTGGGTCTATTATTTCATCGATGTCAAATTGTGCGAGTCTGTTTTGCTCTATCATCCTTTTGGTGGTAGTAGCTGGTGTGAGTTTGCTCAGTAATCCTTTTGGTGGTGGGTCTGTCATTTCATCGATGTCAGATTGTACGGGTGTGTTTTGCTCTATCATCCTTTTGGTGATAGTAGCCGGTGTGAGTTAGCTCCGTCATCCTTTTGCTGGTCGGTTTGTCATTCCGTCGATGTCAGATTGTGCGAGTGTGTTTTGCTCTATTGTCGTTTTGGTGGTATTAGCCATTGTGAGTTTGCTCCGTCATCCTTTTGGTGGTGGGTCTGTCATTTCATCGACGTCAGATTGTGCGAGTGTGTTTTGCTATATCATCCGTTTAGTGGTAGTAGCCGGTGTGAGTTTGGTCTGTCATCCTCTTGGTGGTGTGTCTGTCATTTCGTCGATGCTAGATTGTGCGAGTTTGTTTTTCTCTATCATCCTCTTGGTTTTAGTAGCCGGTGTGAGTTCTCTCCGTCTTCCTTTTGGTGGTGGGTCTGTCTTTTCGTCGATGTCAGATTGTGCGAGTCTGTTTTTCTCTATCATCCTTTTAGTGGTAGTAGATGGTGTGACTTTTCTCAGTAATCCTTTTGGTGGTGGGTCTATCATTTCTTCGATGTCAGATCGTGCGAGTGTGTTTTGCTCTATCATCCCTTTGGTGGTAGTAGCTAGTGTGAGTTTGCTCAGTAATCCTTTTTGTGGTGGGTCTGTCATTTCATTGATGTTAGATTCTGCGAGTGTGTTTTGCTCTATCATCCTTTTGGTGATAGTAAATGGTGTGAGTTAGCTCCGTCATCCTTTTGCTCGTCGGTCTGTCATTTCGTCAATGTCAGATTGTGCGAGTGTGTTTTGCTCTATTATCCTTTTGGTGGTATTAGCCGTTGTGAGTTCGCTCCGTCATCCTTTTGGTGGTGGGTGTGTCATGTCATCGATGTCAGATTGTGCGAGTTTGTATTTCTCTATCATCCGTTTGGTGGTAGTAGCCGGAGTGAGTTTGCTCTATCATCCTTTTGGTGGTCGGTCTGTGATTTCTTCGATGCTAGATTGTGCGAGTTTGTTTTTCTCTATCATCCTTTTGGTTTTAGTAGCCAGTGTGAGTTTGCTCCGTCATCCTTTTGGTGGTGGGTCTGTCATTTCGTCAATGTCTGATTGTGCGAGTGTTTTTCTCAATCATTCATTTATCGGTATTAGCCGGTGTGGGTTTGATCAGTCATCCTTTTGGTGGTGGGTCTATTATTTCATCGATGTCAAATTGTGCGAGTCTGTTTTGCTCTATCATCCTTTTGGTGGTAGTAGCTGGTGTGAGTTTGCTCAGTAATCCTTTTGGTGGTGGGTCTGCCATTTCATCGATGTCAGATTGTACGGGTGTGTTTTGCTCTATCATCCTTTTGGTGATAGTAGCCGGTGTGAGTTAGCTCCGTCATCCTTTTGCTGGTCGGTTTGTCATTCCGTCGATGTCAGATTGTGCGAGTGTGTTTTGCTCTATTGTCGTTTTGGTGGTATTAGCCATTGTGAGTTTGATCAGTCATCCTTTTGGTGGTGGGTCTATTATTTCATCGATGTCAAATTGTGCGAGTCTGTTTTGGTCTATCATCCTTTTGGTGGTAGTAGCTGGTGTGAGTTTGCTCAGTAATCCTTTTGGTGGTGGGTCTGTCATTTCATCGATGTCAGATTGTACGGGTGTGTTTTGCTCTATCATCCTTTTGGTGATAGTAGCCGGTGTGAGTTAGCTCCGTCATCCTTTTGCTGGTCGGTTTGTCATTCCGTCGATGTCAGATTGTGCGAGTGTGTTTTGCTCTATTGTCGTTTTGGTGGTATTAGCCATTGTGAGTTTGCTCCGTCATCCTTTTGGTGGTGGGTCTGTCATTTCATCGACGTCAGATTGTGCGAGTGTGTTTTGCTATATCATCCGTTTAGTGGTAGTAGCCGGTGTGAGTTTGGTCTGTCATCCTCTTGGTGGTGTGTCTGTCATTTCGTCGATGCTAGATTGTGCGAGTTTGTTTTTCTCTATCATCCTCTTGGTTTTAGTAGCCGGTGTGAGTTCTCTCCGTCTTCCTTTTGGTGGTGGGTCTGTCTTTTCGTCGATGTCAGATTGTGCGAGTCTGTTTTGCTCTATCATCCTTTTAGTGGTAGTAGATGGTGTGACTTTTCTCAGTAATCCTTTTGGTGGTGGGTCTATCATTTCTTCGATGTCAGATCGTGCGAGTGTGTTTTGCTCTATCATCCCTTTGGTGGTAGTAGCTAGTGTGAGTTTGCTCAGTAATCCTTTTTGTGGTGGGTCTGTCATTTCATTGATGTTAGATTCTGCGAGTGTGTTTTGCTCTATCATCCTTTTGGTGATAGTAAATGGTGTGAGTTAGCTCCGTCATCCTTTTGCTCGTCGGTCTGTCATTTCGTCAATGTCAGATTGTGCGAGTGTGTTTTGCTCTATTATCCTTTTGGTGGTATTAGCCGTTGTGAGTTCGCTCCGTCATCCTTTTGGTGGTGGGTGTGTCATGTCATCGATGTCAGATTGTGCGAGTTTGTATTTCTCTATCATCCGTTTGGTGGTAGTAGCCGGAGTGAGTTTGCTCTATCATCCTTTTGGTGGTCGGTCTGTGATTTCTTCGATGCTAGATTGTGCGAGTTTGTTTTTCTCTATCATCCTTTTGGTTTTAGTAGCCAGTGTGAGTTTGCTCCGTCATCCTTTTGGTGGTGGGTCTGTCATTTCGTCAATGTCTGATTGTGCGAGTGTTTTTCTCAATCATTCATTTATCGGTATTAGCCGGTGTGGGTTTGATCAGTCATCCTTTTGGTGGTGGGTATATTATTTCATCGATGTCAAATTGTGCGAGTCTGTTTTGCTCTATCATCCTTTTGGTGGTAGTAGCTGGTGTGAGTTTGCTCAGTAATCCTTTTGGTGGTGGGTCTGCCATTTCATCGATGTCAGATTGTACGGGTGTGTTTTGCTCTATCATCCTTTTGGTGATAGTAGCCGGTGTGAGTTAGCTCCGTCATCCTTTTGCTGGTCGGTTTGTCATTCCGTCGATGTCAGATTGTGCGAGTGTGTTTTGCTCTATTGTCGTTTTGGTGGTATTAGCCATTGTGAGTTTGATCCGTCATCCTTTTGGTGGTGGGTCTGTCATTTCATCGACGTCAGATTGTGCGAGTGTGTTTTGCTATATCATCCGTTTAGTGGTAGTAGCCGGTGTGAGTTTGGTCTGTCATCCTCTTGGTGGTGTGTCTGTCATTTCGTCGATGCTAGATTGTGCGAGTTTGTTTTTCTCTATCATCCTCTTGGTTTTAGTAGCCGTTGTGAGTTCTCTCCGTCTTCCTTTTGGTGGTGGGTCTGTCATTTCGTCGATGTCAGATTGTGCGAGTCTGTTTTGCTCTATCATCCTTTTAGTGGTAGTAGATGGTGTGACTTTTCTCAGTAATCCTTTTGGTGGTGGGTCTATCATTTCTTCGATGTCAGATCGTACGAGTGTGTTTTGCTCTATCATCCCTTTGGTGGTAGTAGCTAGTGTGAGTTTGCTCAGTAATCCTTTTTGTGGTGGGTCTGTCATTTCATTGATGTTAGATTCTGCGAGTGTGTTTTGCTCTATCATCCTTTTGGTGATAGTAAATGGTGTGAGTTAGCTCCGTCATCCTTTTGCTCGTCGGTCTGTCATTTCGTCAATGTCAGATTGTGCGAGTGTGTTTTGCTCTATTATCCTTTTGGTGGTATTAGCCGTTGTGAGTTCGCTCCGTCATCCTTTTGGTGGTGGGTGTGTCATGTCATCGATGTCAGATTGTGCGAGTGTGTATTTCTCTATCATCCGTTTGGTGGTAGTAGCCGGAGTGAGTTTGCTCTATCATCCTTTTGGTGGTGGGTCTGTGATTTCTTCGATGCTAGATTGTGCGAGTTTGTTTTTCTCTATTATCCTTTTGGTTTTAGTAGCCAATGTGAGTTTGCTCCGTCATCCTTTTGGTGGTGGGTCTGTCATTTCGTCGATGTCTGATTGTGCGAGTGTTTTGCTCTATCATTCATTTAGTGGTAGTAGCCGGTGTGAGTTTGATCAGTCATCCTTTTGGTTGTGGGTCTATTATTTCATCGATGTCAAATTGTGCGAGTCTGTTTTGCTCTATCATCCTTTTGGTGGTAGTAGCTGGTGTGAGTTTGCTCAGTAATCCTTTTGGTGGTGGGTCTGTCATTTCATCGATGTCAGATTGTACAAGTGCGTTTTGCTATATCATCCTCTTGGTGATAGTAGCCGGTGTGAGTTAGCTCCGTCATCCTTTTGCTGGTCGGTTTGTCATTCCGTCGATGTCATATTGTGCGAGTGTGTTTTGCTCTATTGTCCTTTTGGTTGTATTAGCCATTGTGAGTTTGCTCCGTCATCCTTTTGGTGGTGGGTCTGTCATTTCATCAATGTCAGATTGTGCGAGTGTGTTTTGCTATATCATCCGTTTAGTGGTAGTAGCCGGTGTGAGTTTGCTCTGTCATCCTCTTGGTGGTGGGTCTGTGATTTCGTCGATGCTAGATTGTGCGAGTTTGTTTTTCTCTATCATCCTCTTGGTTTTAGTAGCCAGTGTGAGTTCGCTCCGTCTTCCTTTTGGTGGTGGGTCTGTCATTTCGTCAATGTCAGATTGTGCGAGTGTTTTTCTCTATCATTCTTTTAGTGGTAGTAGCTAGTGTGAGTTTGATCCATCATCCTTTTGGTGGTGGGTCTATTATTTAATCGATGTCAGATTGTGCGAGTCTGTTTTGCTTTATCATCCTTTTGGTGGTAGTAGGTGGTGTGAGTTTGCTCAGTAATCCTTTTGGTGGTGGGTCTGTCATTTCATCGATGTCAGATTGTACGAGTGTGTTTTGCTCTATCATCCTTTTGGTGATAGTAGCCGGTGTGAGTTAGCTCTGTCATCCTTTTGCTGGTCGATTTGTCATTCCATCGATGTCAGATTGTGCGAGTGTGTTTTGCTCTATTGTCCTTTTGGTGGTATTAGCCATTGTGAGTTCGCTCCGTCATCCTTTTGGTGGAGGGTCTGTCATTTCATCGACGTCAGACTGTGCGAGTGTGTTTTGCTATATCATCCGTTTAGTGGTAGTAGCCGGTGTGAGTTTGCTCTGTCATCCTCTTGGTGGTGGGTCTGTCATTTCGTCGATGCTAGATTGTGCGAGTTTGTTTTTCTCTATTATCCTCTTGGTTTTAGTAGCCGGTGTGAGTTTGCTCCGCCTTCCTTTTGGTGGTGGGTCTGTCATTTCGTCGATGACAGATTGTGCGAGTCTGTTTTGCTCTATCATCCTTTTAGTGGTAGTAGATGGTGTGACTTTTCTCAGTAATCCTTTTGGTGGTGGGTCTATCATTTCTTCGATGTCAGATCGTGCGAGTGTGTTTTGCTCTATCATCCCTTTGGTGGTAGTAGCTAGTGTGAGTTTGCTCAGTAAACTTTCTTGTGGTGGGTCTGTCATTTCATCGATGTTAGATTCTGCGAGTGTGTTTTGCTCTATCATCCTTTTGGTGATAGTAAATGGTGTGAGTTAGCTCTGTCATCCTTTTGTTGGTCGGTCTGTCATTTCGTCGATGTCAGATTGTGCGAGTGTGTTTTGCTCTATTATCCTTTTGGTGGTATTAGCCGTTGTGAGTTTGCTCCGTCATCCTTTTGGTGGTGGATCTGTCATGTCATCGATGTCAGATTGTGCGAGTGTGTTTTTCTCTATCATCCGTTTGGTGGTAGTAGCCGGAGTGAGTTTGCTCTGTCATCCTTGTGGTGGTGGGTCTATGATTTCTTCGATGCTAAATTGTGCGAGTTTGTTTTTCTCTATCATCCTTTTGGTTTCAGTAGCCAGTGTGAGTTTGCTCCGTCATCCTTTTGGTGGTGGGTCTGTCATTTCGTCGATGTCTGATTGTTCGAGTGTTTTGCTCTATCATTCATTTAGTGGTAGTAGCCTGTGTGAGTTTGATCAGTCATCCTTTTGGTGGTGGGTCTATTATTTCATCGATGTCAGATTGTGCGAGTCTGTTTTGCTCTATCATCCTTTTGGTGGTAGTAGCTGGTTTGAGTTTGATCAGTAATCCTTTTGGTGGTGGGTCTCTCATTTCATCGATGTCAGATTGTACGGGTGTGTTTTGCTCTATCATCCTTTTGGTGATAGTAGCCGGTGTGAGTTAGCTCCGTCATCCTTTTGTTGGTCGGTCTGTCATTCCGTCGATGTCAGATTGTGCGAGTGTGTTTTGCTCTATTATCCTTTTGGTGGTATTATCCATTGTGAGTTCGCTCCGCCATCCTTTTGGTGGTGGGTCTGTCATTTCATCGATGTCAGATTGTGCGAGTTTGTTTTGCTATATCATCCGTTTATTGGTAGTAGCCGGTGTGAGTTTGCTCTGTTATCCTCTTGGTGGTGGGTCTGTGATTTCGTCGATGCTAGATTGTGCGAGTTTATTTTTCTCTATCATCCTCTTGGTTTTAGTAGCCGGTGTGACTTTGATCCGTCTTCCTTTTGGTGGTGGGTCTGTCATTACGTCGATGTCAGATTGTGCGAGTCTGTTTTGCTCTATCATCCTTTTAGTGGTAGTAGATGATGTGACTTTTCTCAGTAATCCTTTTGGTGGTGGGTCTATCATTTCTTCGATGTCACATTGTGCGAGTGTGTTTTGCTTTATCATCCCTTTGGTGGTAGTAGCTGGTGTGAGTTTGCTCAGTAATCCTTTTTGTGGTGGGTTTGTCATTTCATCGATGTTAGATTCTGCGAGTGTGTTTTGCTCTATCATCCTTTTGGTGATAGTAAATGGTGTGAGTTAGCTCCGTCATCCTTTTGTTGGTCGGTCTGTGATTTTGTCGATGTCAGAATGTGCGAGTGTGTTTTGCTTTATTATCCTTTTGGTGGTATTAGCCGTTGTGAGTTGGCTCCGTCATCCTTTTGGTGGTGGGTCTGTCATGTCATCGATGTCAAATTGTACGAGTGTGTTTTTCTCTATCATCCGTTTGGTGGTAGTAGCCGGAGTGAGTTTGCTTTGTCATCCTTTTTTTTGTGGGTGTGTGATTTCTTCGATGCTAGATTGTGCGAGTTTGTTTTTCTCTATCATCCTTTTGGTTTTAGTAGCCAGTGTGAGTTTGCTCCGTCATGCTTTTCGTTGTGGGTCTGTCATTTTGTCGATGTCTGATTGTTCGAGTGTTTTGCTCTATCATTCATTTAGTGGTAGTAGCCGGTGTGAGTTTGATCAATCATCCTTTTGGTGGTGGGTCTATTATTTCATCGATGTCAGATTGTGCGAGTCTGTTTTGCTCTATCATCCTTTTGGGGGAAGTAGCTGGTGTGAGTTTGCTCAGTAATCCTTTTGGTGGTGGGTCTCTCATTTCATCGATGTCAGATTGTACGGGTGTGTTTTGCTCTATCATCCTTTTGCTGATAGTAGCCGGTGTGAGTTAGCTCCGTCATCCTTTTGTTGGTTGGTCTGTCATTTCATCGATGTCAGATTGTGCGAGTGTGTGTTGCTCTATTATCCTTTTGGTGGTATTAGCCATTGTGAGTTTGCTCCGTCATCCTTTTGGTGGTGGGTCTGTCATTTCATCGATGTCAGATTGTGCGAGTGTGTTTTGCTATATCATCTGTTTAGTGGTAGTAGCCGGTGTGAGTTTGCTCTGTCATCCTCTTGGTGGTGGGTCTGTGATTTCGTCGATGCTAGATTGTGCGAGTTTGTTTTTCTCTATCATCCTCTTGGTTTTAGTAGCTGGTGTGAGTTAGCTCCGTCATCCTTTTGGTGGTGGGTCTGTCATTTCGTCGATGTCAGATTGTGCGAGTGTGTTTTGCTCTATTATCCTTTTGGTGGTATTAGCCGTTGTGAGTTCGCTCTGTCATCCTTTTGGTGGTGGGTCTGTCATGTCATCGATGTCAGATTGTGCTAGTGTGTTTTTCTCTATCATCCGTTTGGTGGTAGTAGCCGGAGTGAGTTTGCTCTGTCATCCTTTTGGTGGTGGGTCTGTGATTTCTTCGATGCTAGATTGTGCGAGTTTGTTTTTCTCTATCATCCTTTTGGTTTTAGTAGCCAGTGTGAGTTTGCTCCGTCATCCTTTTGGTGGTGGGTCTGTCATTTCGTCGATGTCTGATTGTTCGAGTGTTTTGCTCTATCATTCATTTAGTGGTAGTAGCCTGTGTGAGTTTGATCAGTCATCCTTTTGGTGGTGGGTCTATTATTTCATCGATGTCAGATTGTTCGAGTCTGTTTTGCTCTATCATCCTTTTGGTGGTAGTAGCTGGTTTGAGTTTGCTCAGTAATCCTTTTGGTGGTGGGTCTCTCATTTCATCGATGTCAGATTGTACGGGTGTGTTTTGCTCTATCATCCTTTTGGTGATAGTAGCCGGTGTGAGTTAGCTCCGTCATCCTTTTGTTGGTCGGTCTGTCATTCCGTCGATGTCAGATTGTGCGAGTGTGTTTTGCTCTATTATCCTTTTGGTGGTATTATCCATTGTGAGTTCGCTCCGCCATCCTTTTGGTGGTGGGTCTGTCATTTCATCGATGTCAGATTGTGCGAGTTTGTTTTGCTATATCATCCGTTTATTGGTAGTAGCCGGTGTGAGTTTGCTCTGTCATCCTCTTGGTGGTGGGTCTGTGATTTCGTCGATGCTAGATTGTGCGAGTTTATTTTTCTCTATCATCCTCTTGGTTTTAGTAGCCGGTGTGAGTTCGATCCGTCTTCCTTTTGGTGGTGGGTCTGTCATTACGTCGATGTCAGATTGTGCGAGTCTGTTTTGTTCTATCATCCTTTTAGTGGTAGTAGATGGTGTGACTTTTCTCAGTAATCCTTTTGGTGGTGGGTCTATCATTTCTTCGATGTCACATTGTGCGAGTGTGTTTTGCTCTATCATCCCTTTGGTGGTAGTAGCTGGTGTGAGTTTGCTCAGTAATCCTTTTTGTGGTGGGTTTGTCATTTCATCGATGTTAGATTCTGCGAGTGTGTTTTGCTCTATCATCCTTTTGGTGATAGTAAATGGTGTGAGTTAGCTCCGTCATCCTTTTGTTGGTCGGTCTGTGATTTTGTCGATGTCAGAATGTGCGAGTGTGTTTTGCTTTATTATCCTTTTGGTGGTATTAGCCGTTGTGAGTTGGCTCCGTCATCCTTTTGGTGGTGGGTCTGTCATGTCATCGATGTCAGATTGTGCGAGTGTGTTTTTCTCTATCATCCGTTTGGTGGTAGTAGCCGGAGTGAGTTTGCTCTGTCATCCTTTTGGTGGTGGGTGTGTGATTTCTTCGATGCTAGATTGTGCGAGTTTGTTTTTCTCTATCATCCTTTTGGTTTTAGTAGCCAGTGTGAGTTTGCTCCGTCATCCTTTTCGTGGTGGGTCTGTCATTTCGTCGATGTCTGATTGTTCGAGTGTTTTGCTCTATCATTCATTTAGTGGTAGTAGCCGGTGTGAGTTTGATCAATCATCCTTTTGGTGGTGGGTCTATTATTTCATCGATGTCAGATTGTGCGAGTCTGTTTTGCTCTATCATCCTTTTGGTGGTAGTAGCTGGTGTGAGTTTGCTCAGTAATCCTTTTGGTGGTGGGTCTCTCATTTCATCAATGTCAGATTGTACGGGTGTGTTTTGCTCTATCATCCTTTTTGTGATAGTAGCCGGTGTGAGTTTGCTCTGTCATCCTCTTGGTGGTGGGTCTGTGATTTCGTCGATGCTAGATTGTGCGAGTTTGTTTTTCTCTATCATCCTCTTGGTTTTAGTAGCTGGTGTGAGTTCGATCCGTCTTCCTTTTGGTGGTGGGTCTGTCATTTCGTCGATGTCAGATTGTGCGAGTGTGTTTTGCTCTATTATCCTTTTGGTGGTATTAGCCGTTGTGAGTTCGCTCCGTCATCCTTTTGGTGGTGGGTCTGTCATGTCATCGATGTCAGATTGTGCGAGTGTGTTTTTCTCTATCATCCGTTTGGTGGTAGTAGCCGGAGTGAGTTTGCTCTGTCATCCTTTTGGTGGTGGGTCTGTGATTTCTTCGATGCTAGATTGTGCGAGTTTGTTTTTCTCTATCATCCTTTTGGTTTTAGTAGCCAGTGTGAGTTTGCTCCGTCATTCTTTTAAAGGTGGGTCTGTCATTTCGTCGATGTGTGATTATGCGAGTGTTTTGCTCTATCATTCATTTAGTGGTAGTAGCCAGTGTGAGTTTGATCAGTCATCCCTTTGGTGGTGGGTCTATTATTTCATCGATGTCAAATTGTGCGAGTCTTTTTTGCTCTATCATCCTTTTGGTGGTAGTAGCTGGTGTGAGTTTGCTCAGTAATCCTTTTGGTGGTGGGTCTGTCATTTCATCGATGTCAGATTGTACGAGTGTGTTTTGCTCTATCATCCTTTTTGTGATAGTAGCCGGTGTGAGTTAGCTCCGTCATCCTTTTGCTGGTCGGTTTGTCATTCCATCGATGTCAGATTGTGCGAGTGTGTTTTGCTCTGTTGTCCTTTAGGTGGTATTAGCCATTGTGAGGTTGCTCTGTCATCCTTTTGGTGGTGGGTCTGTCATTTCATCGACGTCAGATTGTGCGAGTGTGTTTTGCTATATCATCCGTTTAGTGGTAGTAGCCGGTGTGAGTTTGCTCTGTCATCCTCTTGGTGGTGGGTCTGTCATTTCGTCGATGCTAGATTGTGCGAGTTTGTTTTTCTCTATCATCCTCTTGGTTTTAGTAGCCGGTGTGAGTTCGCTCCGTCTTCCTTTTGGTGGTGGGTCTGTCATTTCGTCGATGTCAGATTGTGCGAGTCTATTTTGCTCTATCGTCCTTTTAGTGGTAGTAGATGGTGTGACTTTTCTCAGTAATCCTTTTGGTGGTGGGTCTATCATTTCTTCGATTTCACATTGTGCGAGTGTGTTTTGCTCTATCATCCCTTTGGTGGTAGTAGCTGGTGTGAGTTTGCTCAGTAATCCTTTTTGTGGTGGGTTTGTCATTTCATCGATGTTAGATTCTGCGAGTGTGTTTTGCTCTATCATCCTTTTGGTGATAGTAAATGGTGTGAGTTAGCTCCGTCATCCTTTTGTTGGTCGGTCTGTGATTTTGTCGATGTCAGAATGTGCGAGTGTGTTTTGCTTTATTATCCTTTTGGTGGTATTAGCCGTTGTGAGTTGGCTCCGTCATCCTTTTGGTGGTGGGTCTGTCATGTCATCGATGTCAGATTGTGCGAGTGTGTTTTTCTCTATCATCCGTTTGGTGGTAGTAGCCGGAGTGAGTTTACTCTGTCATCCTTTTGGTGGTGGGTGTGTGATTTCTTCGATGCTAGATTGTGCGAGTTTGTTTTTCTCTATCATCCTTTTAGTTTTAGTAGCCAGTGTGAGTTTGCTCCGTCATCCTTTTCGTGGTGGGTCTGTCATTTCGTCGATGTCTGATTGTTCGAGTGTTTTGCTCTATCATTCATTTAGTGGTAGTAGCCGGTGTGAGTTTGATCAATCATCCCTTTGGTGGTGGGTCTATTATTTCATCGATGTCAGATTGTGCGAGTCTGTTTTGCTCTATCATCCTTTTGGTGGTAGTAGCTGGTGTGAGTTTGCTCAGTAATCCTTTTGGTGGTGGGTCTCTCATTTCATCAATGTCAGATTGTACGGGTGTGTTTTGCTCTATCATCCTTTTTGTGATAGTAGCCGGTGTGAGTTTGCTCTGTCATCCTCTTGGTGGTGGGTCTGTGATTTCGTCGATGCTAGATTGTGCGAGTTTGTTTTTCTCTATCATCCTCTTGGTTTTAGTAGCTGGTGTGAGTTCGATCCGTCTTCCTTTTGGTGGTGGGTCTGTCATTTCGTCGATGTCAGATTGTGCGAGTGTGTTTTGCTCTATTATCCTTTTGGTGGTATTAGCCGTTGTGAGTTCGCTCCGTCATCCTTTTGGTGGTGGGTCTGTCATGTCATCGATGTCAGATTGTGCGAGTGTGTTTTTCTCTATCATCCGTTTGGTGGTAGTAGCCGGAGTGAGTTTGCTCTGTCATCCTTTTGGTGGTGGGTCTGTGATTTCTTCGATGCTAGATTGTGCGAGTTTGTTTTTCTCTATCATCCTTTTGGTTTTAGTAGCCAGTGTGAGTTTGCTCCGTCATTCTTTTAAAGGTGGGTCTGTCATTTCGTCGATGTGTGATTATGCGAGTGTTTTGCTCTATCATTCATTTAGTGGTAGTAGCCAGTGTGAGTTTGATCAGTCATCCCTTTGGTGGTGGGTCTATTATTTCATCGATGTCAAATTGTGCGAGTCTTTTTTGCTCTATCATCCTTTTGGTGGTAGTAGCTGGTGTGAGTTTGCTCAGTAATCCTTTTGGTGGTGGGTCTGTCATTTCATTGATGTCAGATTGTACGAGTGTGTTTTGCTCTATCATCCTTTTTGTGATAGTAGCCGGTGTGAGTTAGCTCCGTCATCCTTTTGCTGGTCGGTTTGCCATTCCGTCGATGTCAGATTGTGCGAGTGTGTTTTTCTCTATTGTCCTTTAGGTGGTATTAGCCATTGTGAGGTTGCTCTGTCATCCTTTTGGTGGTGGGTCTGTCATTTCATCGACGTCAGATTGTGCGAGTGTGTTTTGCTATATCATCCGTTTAGTGGTAGTAGCCGGTGTGAGTTTGCTCTGTCATCCTCTTGGTGGTGGGTCTGTCATTTCGTCGATGCTAGATTGTGCGAGTTTGTTTTTCTCTATCATCCTCTTGGTTTTAGTAGCCGGTGTGAGTTCGCTCCGTCTTCCTTTTGGTGGTGGGTCTGTCATTTCGTCGATGTCAGATTGTGCGAGTCTATTTTGCTCTATCGTCCTTTTAGTGGTAGTAGATGGTGTGACTTTTCTCAGTAATCCTTTTGGTGGTGGGTCTAGCATTTCTTCGATGTCACATTGTGCGAGTGTGTTTTGCTCTATCATCCCTTTGGTGGTAGTAGCTGGTGTGAGTTTGCTCAGTAATCCTTTTTGTGGTGGGTTTGTCATTTCATCGATGTTAGATTCTGCGAGTGTGTTTTGCTCTATCATCCTTTTGGTGATAGTAAATGGTGTGAGTTAGCTCCGTCATCCTTTTGTTGGTCGGTCTGTGATTTTGTCGATGTCAGAATGTGCGAGTGTGTTTTGCTTTATTATCCTTTTGGTGGTATTAGCCGTTGTGAGTTGGCTCCGTCATCCTTTTGGTGGTGGGTCTGTCATGTCATCGATGTCAGATTGTGCGAGTGTGTTTTTCTCTATCATCCGTTTGGTGGTAGTAGCCGGAGTGAGTTTGCTCTGTCATCCTTTTGGTGGTGGGTGTGTGATTTCTTCGATGCTAGATTGTGCGAGTTTGTTTTTCTCTATCATCCTTTTGGTTTTAGTAGCCAGTGTGAGTTTGCTCCGTCATCCTTTTCGTGGTGGGTCTGTCATTTCGTCGATGTCTGATTGTTCGAGTGTTTTGCTCTATCATTCATTTAGTGGTAGTAGCCGGTGTGAGTTTGATCAATCATCCTTTTGGTGGTGGGTCTATTATTTCATCGATGTCAGATTGTGCGAGTCTGTTTTGCTCTATCATCCTTTTGGTGGTAGTAGCTGGTGTGAGTTTGCTCAGTAATCCTTTTGGTGGTGGGTCTCTCATTTCATCAATGTCAGATTGTACGGGTGTGTTTTGCTCTATCATCCTTTTTGTGATAGTAGCCGGTGTGAGTTTGCTCTGTCATCCTCTTGGTGGTGGGTCTGTGATTTCGTCGATGCTAGATTGTGCGAGTTTGTTTTTCTCTATCATCCTCTTGGTTTTAGTAGCTGGTGTGAGTTCGATCCGTCTTCCTTTTGGTGGTGGGTCTGTCATTTCGTCGATGTCAGATTGTGCAAGTGTGTTTTGCTCTATTATCCTTTTGGTGGTATTAGCCGTTGTGAGTTCGCTCCGTCATCCTTTTGGTGGTGGGTCTGTCATGTCATCGATGTCAGATTGTGCGAGTGTGTTTTTCTCTATCATCCGTTTGGTGGTAGTTGCCGGAGTGAGTTTGCTCTGTCATCCTTTTGGTGGTGGGTCTGTGATTTCTTCGATGCTAGATTGTGCGAGTTTGTTTTTCTCTATCATCCTTTTGGTTTTAGTAGCCAGTGTGAGTTTGCTCCGTCATTCTTTTAAAGGTGGGTCTGTCATTTCGTCGATGTGTGATTATGCGAGTGTTTTGCTCTATCATTCATTTAGTGGTAGTAGCCAGTGTGAGTTTGATCAGTCATCCCTTTGGTGGTGGGTCTATTATTTCATCGATGTCAAATTGTGCGAGTCTTTTTTGCTCTATCATCCTTTTGGTGGTAGTAGCTGGTGTGAGTTTGCTCAGTAATCCTTTTGGTGGTGGGTCTGTCATTTCATCGATGTCAGATTGTACGAGTGTGTTTTTCTCTATCATCCTTTTTGTGATAGTAGCCGGTGTGAGTTAGCTCCGTCATCCTTTTGCTGGTCGGTTTGTCATTCCGTCGATGTCAGATTGTGCGAGTGTGTTTTGCTCTATTGTCCTTTAGGTGGTATTAGCCATTGTGAGTTTGTTCTGTCATCCTTTTGGTGGTGGGTCTGTCATTTCATCGACGTCAGATTGTGCGAGTGTGTTTTGCTATATCATCCGTTTAGTGGTAGTAGCCGGTGTGAGTTTGCTCTGTCATCCTCTTGGTGGTGGGTCTGTCATTTCGTCGATGCTAGATTGTGCGAGTTTGTTTTTCTCTATCATCCTCTTGGTTTTAGTAGCCGGTGTGAGTTCGCTCCGTCTTCCTTTTGGTGGTGGGTCTGTCATTTCGTCGATGTCAGATTGTGCGAGTCTATTTTGCTCTATCGTCCTTTTAGTGGTAGTAGATGGTGTGACTTTTCTCAGTAATCCTTTTGGTGGTGGGTCTATCATTTCTTCGATGTCAGATCGTGCGAGTGTGTTTTGCTCTATCATCCCTTTGGTGGTAGTAGCTGGTTTGAGTTTTCTCAGTAATCCTTTTTGTGGTGGGTCTGTCATTTCATCGATGTTAGATTCTTTGAGTGTGTTTTGCTCTATCATCCTTTTGGTGATAGTAAATGGTGTGAGTTAGCTTCGTCTTCCTTTTGCTGGTCGGTCTGTCATTTCGTCGATGTCAGATTGTGCGAGTGTGTTTTGCTCTATTATCCTTTTGGTGGTATTAGCCGTTGTGAGTTTGCCCCGTCATCCTTTTGGTGGTGGGTCTGTCATGACATCGATGTCAGATTGTGCGAGTGTGTTTTTCTCTATCATCCGTTTGGTGGTAGTAGCCGGAGTGAGTTTGCTCTGGCATCCTTTTGGTGGTGGGTCTGTGATTTCTTCGATGCTAGATTGTGCGAGTTTGTTTTTCTCTATCATCCTTTTGGTTTTAGTAGCCAGTGTGAGTTTGCTCCGTCATCCTTTTGGTGGTGGGTTTTTCATTTCGTCGATGTCTGATTGTGCGAGTGTTTTGCTCTATCATTCATTTAGTGGTAGTAGCTGGTGTGAGTTTGATCAGTCATCCCTTTGGTGGTGGGTCTATTATTTCATCGATGTCAAATTGTGCGAGTCTTTTTTGCTCTATCATCCTTTTGGTGGTAGTAGCTGGTGTGAGTTTGCTCAGTAATCCTTTTGGTGGTGGGTCTGTCATTTCATCGATGTCAGATTGTACGAGTGTGTTTGGCTCTATCATCCTTTTTGTGATAGTAGCCGGTGTGAGTTAGCTCCGTCATCCTTTTGCTGGTCGGTTTGTCATTCCGTCGATGTCAGATTGTGCGAGTGTGTTTTGCTCTATTGTCCTTTAGGTGGTATTAGCCATTGTGAGTTTGCTCTGTCATCCTTTTGGTGGTGGGTCTGTCATTTCATCGACGTCAGATTGTGCGAGTGTGTTTTGCTATATCATCCGTTTAGTGGTAGTAGCCGGTGTGAGTTTGCTCTGTCATCCTCTTGGTGGTGGGTCTGTCATTTCGTCGATGCTAGATTGTGCGAGTTTGTTTTTCTCTATCATCCTCTTGGTTTTAGTAGCTGGTGTGAGTTCGCTCCGTCTTCCTTTTGGTGGTGGGTCTGTCATTTCGTCGATGTCAGATTGTGCGAGTCTATTTTGCTCTATCGTCCTTTTAGTGGTAGTAGATGGTGTGACTTTTCTCAGTAATCCTTTTGGTGGTGGGTCTATCATTTCTTCGATGTCAGATCGTGCGAGTGTGTTTTGCTCTATCATTCCTTTGGTGGTAGTAGCTGGTTTGAGTTTTCTCAGTAATCCTTTTTGTGGTGGGTCTGTCATTTCATCGATGTTAGATTCTTTGAGTGTGTTTTGCTCTATCATCCTTTTGGTGATAGTAAATGGTGTGAGTTAGCTCCGTCTTCCTTTTGCTGGTCGGTCTGTCATTTCGTCGATGTCAGATTGTGCGAGTGTGTTTTGCTCTATTATCCTTTTGGTGGTATTAGCCGTTGTGAGTTTGCCCCGTCATCCTTTTGGTGGTGGGTCTGTCATGACATCGATGTCAGATTGTGCGAGTGTGTTTTTCTCTATCATCCGTTTGGTGGTAGTAGCCGGAGTGAGTTTGCTCTGTCATCCTTTTGGTGGTGGGTCTGTGATTTCTTCGATGCTAGATTGTGCGAGTTTGTTTTTCTCTATCATCCTTTTGGTTTTAGTAGCCAGTGTGAGTTTGCTCCGTCATCCTTTTGGTGGTGGGTCTGTCATTTCGTCGATGTCTGATTGTGCGAGTGTTTTGCTCTATCATTCATTTAGTGGTAGTAGCTGGTGTGAGTTTGATCAGTCATCCCTTTGGTGGTGGGTCTATTATTTCATCGATGTCAAATTGTGCGAGTCTTTTTTTCTCTATCATCCTTTTGGTGGTAGTAGCTGGTGTGAGTTTGCTCAGTAATCCTTTTGGTGGTGGGTCTGTCATTTCATCGATGTCAGATTGTACGAGTGTGTTTGGCTCTATCATCCTTTTTGTGATAGTAGCCGGTGTGAGTTAGCTCCGTCATCCTTTTGCTGGTCGGTTTGTCATTCCGTCGATGTCAGATTGTGCGAGTGTGTTTTGCTCTATTGTCCTTTAGGTGGTATTAGCCATTGTGAGTTTGCTCTGTCATCCTTTTGGTGGTGGGTCTGTCATTTCATCGACGTCAGATTGTGCGAGTGTGTTTTGCTATATCATCCGTTTAGTGGTAGTAGCCGGTGTGAGTTTGCTCTGTCATCCTCTTGGTGGTGGGTCTGTCATTTCGTCGATGCTAGATTGTGCGAGTTTGTTTTTCTCTATCATCCTCTTGGTTTTAGTAGCTGGTGTGAGTTCGCTTCGTCTTCCTTTTGGTGGTGGGTCTGTCATTTCGTCGATGTCAGATTGTGCGAGTCTATTTTGCTCTATCGTCCTTTTAGTGGTAGTAGATGGTGTGACTTTTCTCAGTAATCCTTTTGGTGGTGGGTCTATCATTTCTTCGATGTCAGATCGTGCGAGTGTGTTTTGCTATATCATTCCTTTGGTGGTAGTAGCTGGTTTGAGTTTTCTCAGTATTCCTTTTTGTGGTGGGTCTGTCATTTCATCGATGTTAGATTCTTTGAGTGTGTTTTGCTCTATCATCCTTTTGGTGATAGTAAATGGTGTGAGTTAGCTCCGTCTTCCTTTTGCTGGTCGGTCTGTCATTTCGTCGATGTCAGATTGTGCGAGTGTGTTTTGCTCTATTATCCTTTTGGTGGTATTAGCCGTTGTGAGTTTGCCCCGTCATCCTTTTGGTGGTGGGTCTGTCATGACATCGATGTCAGATTGTGCGAGTGTGTTTTTCTCTATCATCCGTTTGGTGGTAGTAGCCGGAGTGAGTTTGCTCTGTCATCCTTTTGGTGGTGGGTCTGTGATTTCTTCGATGCTAGATTGTGCGAGTTTGTTTTTCTCTATCATCCTTTTGGTTTTAGTAGCCAGTGTGAGTTTGCTCCGTCATCCTTTTGGTGGTGGGTCTGTCATTTCGTCGATGTCTGATTGTGCGAGTGTTTTGCTTTATCATTCATTTAGTGGTAGTAGCTGGTGTGAGTTTGATCAGTCATCCTTTTAGTGGTGGGTCTATTATTTCATCGATGTCAAATTATGCGAGTCTGTTTTGCTCTATCATCCTTTTGGTGGTAGTAGCTGGTGTGAGTTTGCTCAGTAATCCTTTTGGTGGTGGGTCTCTCATTTCATCGATGTCAGATTGTACGAGTGTGTTTTGCTCTATCATCCTTTTGGTGATAGTAGCCGGTGTGAGTTAGCTCCGTCATCCTTTTGCTGTTCGGTTTGTCATTCCGTCGATGTCAGATTGTGCGAGTGTGTTTTGCTCTATTGTCCTTTTGGTGGTATTAGCCATTGTGAGTTTGCTCCGTCATCCTTTTGGTGGTGGGTCTGTAATTTCATCGACGTCAGATAGTGCGAGTGTGTTTTGCTATATCATCCGTTTAGTGGTAGTAGCCGGTGTGAGTTTGCTCTGTCATCCTCTTGGTGGTGAGTCTGTAATTTCGTCAATGTCAGATTGTGCGAGTGTTTTTCTCTATCATTCTTTTAGTGGTAGTAGCTAGTGTGAGTTTGATCCATCATCCTTTTGGTGGTGGGTCTATTATTTAATCGATGTCAGATTGTGCGAGTCTGTTTTGCTTTATCATCCTTTTGGTGGTAGTAGGTGGTGTGAGTTTGCTCAGTAATCCTTTTGGTTGTGGGTCTGTCATTTCATCGATGTCAGATTGTGCGAGTGTGTTTTGCTCTATCATCCTGTTGGTGATAGTAGCCGGTTTGAGTTCGCTCCGTCATCCTTTTAGGGGTAGGTCTATCTTTTCATTGATGCTAGATTGTGCGAGTGTGTGTTTCTCTATCATCTTTTTGGTGGTAGTAGCTGGTGTGAGTTTCCTCAGTAATCCTTTTGGTGGTGGGTCTTTCATTTCATCGCTTTAAGATTCTGCAAGTGTGTTTTGCTCTATCATCCGTTTGGTGGTAGTAGCCGGTGTGAGTTTGGTCCGTCATCCTTTTGGTGGTGGGTCTGTGATTTCGTTGATGCTAGATTGTGCGAGTTTGTTTTTCTCTATCATCCATTTGGTTTTAGTAGCCGGTGTGAGTTCTCTCCATGTTCCTTTTGGTGGTGGTTCTGTCATTTCATCGATGTCAAATTCTGCCAGTATGTTTTGCTCTATCATCCTTTTGGTGATAGTAGCCGGTATGAGTTAGCTCCGTCATGCTTTTGCTGGTCGGTCTGTCATTTCGTCGATGTCATATTGTGAAAGTGTGTTTTGCTATATTATCCTTTTGGTGGTAGTAGCCGTTGTGAGTTCGCTCCGTCATCCTTTTGGTGGTGGGCTGTCATTTCGTCGATGTCATATTGTGCGAGTGTGTTTTGATATATTATCCTTTTGGTGGTAGTAGCCGTTGTGAGCTCGCTCCGTCATCCTTTTGGTGGTGGGTCTGTCATTTCATCGATGTCAGATTGTGCGAGTGTTTTGCTCTATCATTCTTTTAGTGATAGTAGCCGGTGTGAGTTTGATCAATTATCCTTTTGGTGGTGGGTCTATTATTTAATCGATGTCAGATTGTGCGAGTCTGTTTTGCTCTATCATCCTTTTGGAGGTAGTAGCTGGTGTGAGTTTGCTCAGTAATCCTTTTGGTGGTGGGTTTGTCATTTCATCGATGTCAGATTGTGTGAGTGTGTTTGGCTCTATCATCCTTTTGGTGGTAGTAGCTGGAGTCAGTTTGCTCAATAATCCTTTTAGTGGTGGGTCTATCATTTCATCGATGTCAGATTGTTCGAGTGTGTTTTGCTCTATCATCCTTTTGGTGGTAGTAGCTGGTTTGAGTTTGCTCAGTAATCCTTTTGGAGGTGGGTCGGTCATTTCATCGATGTCAGATTGTATGAGTGTGTTTTGCTCTATCATACTTTTGGTGATAGTAGCCGGTGTGAGTTTGCTCCGTCATCCTTTTTGTGGTGGGTCTGTGATTTCGTCGACGCTAGATTGTGCGAGTTTGTTTTGCTCTATCATCCTTTTATTTTAGTAGCCAATGTGATTTCGCGCCTTCATCATTTTGGTGGTGGGTCTGTCATTTCGTCCATGTTAAATTTTGCGAGTCTTTTGCTCTATCATTCTTTTAGTGGTAGTAGCCGGTGTGAGTTTGCTTCGTCATTCTTTTAGTGGTGGATCTGTCTTTTCATCGATTTTAAATTATGCGATGTGTGTTTCTCTATTATCCTTTTCGTGATAGTAGCCGGTGTGAGTTCGCTCCATCATCCTTTTGGTGGTGGGTCTGTCATTTCATCGCTTTCAGATTCTGTAAGTGTGTTTTTCTCTATCATCCGTTTGGTGGTAGTAGCCGGTGTGAGTTTGGTTCTTCATCCTTTTGGTGGTGGGTCTGTGATTTCGTTGATGCTAGATTGTGCGAGTATGTTTTTCTCTATCATCCTTTTGGTTTTAGTAGCCGGTGTGAGTTTGCTCCGTCTTCCTTTTAGTGGTGGGTCTATCATTTCATCGATGTCAGATTGTGCGAGTGTGTTTTGCTCTATCATCCTTTTGGTGGTAGTAGCTGGTTTGAGTTTGCTCAGTAATCCTTTTGGAGGTGGGTCGGTCATCTCATCGATGTCAGATTGTACGAGTGTGTTTTTCTCTATCATACTTTTGGTGATAGTAGCCGGTGTGAGTTTGCTTCGTCATCCTTTTTGTGGTGGGTCTGTCATTTCGTCCATGTCAGATTTTGCGAGTCTTTTGCTCTATCATTCTTTTAGTGGTAGTAGCCGGTGTGAGTTTGCTTCGTCATCCTTTTAGTAGTGGATCTGTCTTTTCATCGATTTCAAATTATACGAGTGTGTGTTTCTCTATCATCCTTTTGGGGATAATAGCCGGTGTGAGTTTGCTCCATCATCCTTTTGGTGGTGGGTCTGTCATTTCGTCGATGTCAGATTGTGCGAGTGTGTTTTGCTCTGTCATCCTTTTGGTGGTAGTAGCTGGTGTGAGTTTCCTCAGTAATCCTTTTGGTGGTGGATCTGTCATTTCATCGCTTTCAGATTCTGCGAGTGTGTTTTGCTCTATCATCCGTTTGGTGGTAGTAGCCGGTGTGATTTTGGTCCGTCATCCTTTTGGTGGTGGGTCTGTGATTTCGTTGATGCTAGATTGTGCGAGTTTGTTTTTCTATATCATCCTTTTGGTTTAAGTAGCCGGTGTGAGTTTGCTCCATGTTTCTTTTGGTGGTGAGTCTGTCATATCATCGATGTCAAATTCTTCGAGTGTGTTTTGCTCTATCATCCTTTTGGTGATAGTAGCCGGTATGAGTTAGCTCCGTCATCCTTTTGCTGGTCGGTCTGTCATTTCTTCGATGTCAGATTGTGCAAGTGTGTTTTGCTCTATTATCCTTTTGGTGGTATTAGCCATTGTGAGTTCGCTCCGTCATCCTTTTGGTGGTGGGTCTGTCTTTTCATCGATGTCAGATTGTGCGAGTGTGTTTTTCTCTATCATCGGTTTGGTGGTAGTAGCCAGTGTGAGTTTGCTCCGTCATCCGTTTGGTGGTGGGTCTTTCATTTCTTCGATGTCAGATTGCGCGAGTGTGTTTTGCTCTATCATCCCTTTGGTGGTAGTAGCTGGTGTGAGTTTGCTCAGTAATCCTTTTTGTGGTGGGTCTGTCATTTTATCAATGTCAGATTCTGCGAGTGTGTTTTGCTCTACCATCGTTTTGGTGATAGTATCCGGTGTGAGTTAACTCCGTCATCCTTTTGCTGGTCAGTCTGTCATTTCGTCGATGTCAGATTGTGCGAGTGTGTTTTGCTCTATTATCCTTTTGGTGGTATTAGCCGTTGTCAGTTTGCTCTGTCATCCTTTTTATGGTGGGTCTGTCATTTCATCGATGTCAGATTGTACGAGTGTGTTTTTCTCTATCATTCGTTTGGTGGTAGTAGCCGGTTTGAGTTTGCTCTGTCATCCTTTTGGTGGTGGGTCTGTGATTTCGTCGATGCTAGATTGTGCAAGTTTGTTTTTCTCTATCATCCTTTTGGTTTTAGTAGCCGGTGTGAGTTTACTTCGTCTTCCTTTTGGTGGTGGGTCTGTCATTTCGTCGATGTCAGATTGTGCGAGTGTTTTGCTCTATCATTCTCTTAGTGGTAGTAGCTGGTGTGAGTTTGCTCAGTAATTCTTTTGGTGGTGGGTCTGTCATATCATCGATGTCGGATTGTACGAGTGTGTTTTTCTCTATCATACTATTGGTGATAGTTGCCTGTGTGAGAGCTCCGTCATCCTTTTGCTAGTCGGTCTGTGATTTTGTCGATGTCAGATTGTGAGAGTGGGTTTTGCTCTATCATTCTTTAAGTGGTAGTAGCCGGTGTGAGTTTGCTCTGTCATCCTTTTGGTGGTGGGTCTGTGATTTCTTCGATGCTAGATTGTGCGAGTTTGGTTTTTCTCTATTATCCTTTTGGTTTTAGTAGCGGGTGTGAGTTCGCTCCGTCTTCCTTTTGGTGGCGGGTCTGTCATTTCGTGGATGTTAGATGCTGCGAGTGTTTTGCTCAGTCATCCTTTTGGTGGTGGGTCTATTATTATATCGATGTCAAATTGTGCGAGTCTGTTTTGCTCTATCATCCTTTTGGTGGTAGTAGCTGGTGTGAGTTTGCTCAGTAATCCTTTTGGTGGTGAATCTGTCATTTCATCGATGTCAGATTGTACGAGTGTATTTTACTCTATCATACTTTTGGTGATAGTAGCCAGTGTGAGTTTGTTCTGTCATCCTTTTGGTGGTGGGTCTGTGATTTTGTCGCCGCTAGATTGTGCGAGTTTGTTTTGCTTTATCATCCTTTTATTTTAGTAGCCAATGTGAGTTCGATCCGTCATCATTTTGGTGGTGGGTCTGTCATTTCGTCTATGTCATATTTTGCGAGTGTTTTGCTCTATCATTTTTTTAGTGGTAGTAGACAGTGTGAGTTCGCTTCGTCATCCTTTTGGTGGTGGGTCTGTCTTTTAATCGATTTCAAATTATGCGAGTGTGTTTTGCCCTGTCATCCTTTTGGTGGTAGTAGCTGGTGTGAGTTTCTTCAGTAATCCTTTTTGTAATGGGTCTGTCATTTCATCGCTTTCAGATTTTGCGAGTGTGTTTTTCTCTATCATTCGTTTGGTGGTAGTTGCCGGTGTGAGTTTGGTCCGTCATCCTTTTGGTGGTGGATCTGTGATTTCTTTGATGCTAGATTGTGCGAGTTTGTTTTTCTCTATCATCCTTTTTGTTTTAGTAGCTGGTGTGAGTTTGCTTCGTTTTCCTTTTGGTGGTGGGTCTGTCATTTCGTCGATGTCAGATTGTGCGAGTATTTTGTTCTATCATTCTTTTAGTGGTAGTTGCCGGTGTGAGTTTGCTCAGTCATCCTTTTCGTGGTGGGTCTATCATTTCATTGATATCAAATTGTGCGAGTTTGTTTTGCTCTATCATCCTTTTAGTGGTAGTAGCTGCTGTGAGTTTGCTTAGTAATCCTTTTGGTGGTGGGTCTATCATTTCATCGATGTCAAATTATGCTAGTGTGTTTTGCTCTATCATCCTTTTTATGGTAGTAGCTCGTGTGAATTTGCTCAGTAATCCTTTTTGTGGTGGGTCTGTCATTTCATCGATGTCAGATTGTGGGAGTGTGTTTTTCTATATCATCCGTTTGGTGGTAGTAGCCGGTGTGAGTTTGCTCTATCATCCTTTTGGTGGTGCGTCTGTGATTTCGTCGATGCTAGATTGTGCAAGTTTGTTTTTCTCGATCATCCTTTTTGTTTTAGTAGCCGGTGTGAGTTCGCTTCGTCTTCCTTTTGGTGGTGGGACTATCATTTCGTCGATGTCAGATTGTGCGAGTGTTTTTCTCTATCATTCTTTTAATGGTAGTAGCCGGTCTGAGTTTGATCAGTCATCCTTTTGGTGGTGGGTCTATTATTTCATCGATGTCAGATTGTGCGATTCTGTTTTGCTCTATCATCCTTTTGGTGGTAGTAGCTGGTGTGAGTTTGCTGAGTAATCGTTTTGGTGGAGGGTTTGTCATTTCATCAATGTCAGATTGTGTGAGTGTGTTTTACTCTATCATCCTTTTGGTGGTAGTAGCTGGTGTCAGTTTGCTCAGTAATCCTTTTGGTGGTGGGTCTCTCATTTCATCGATGTCAGATTGTGCGAGTGTGTTTTGCTCTATCATCCTTTTGGTGGTAGTAGCTGGCGTGAGTATGCTCAGTAATGCTTTTGGTGGTGGGTCTGTCATTTCATCGATGTCAGATTGTACGAGTGTGTTTTACGAGTGTTTTGCTCTATAATTCTTTTAGTGGTTGTAGCCGGTGTGAGATCGCTCCGTGATCCTTTTACTGGTGGGTCTGTCTTTTCATCGATGTTAGATTGTGCGAGTGTGTGTTGCTCTATCATTATTTTGGTGGTAGTAGCTGGTGTGAGTTTGCTCCGTCATCCTTTTGGTGGTGGGTCTTTCATTTCATCGATGTCAGATTGTGCGAGTGTGTTTTGCTCTATCATCCTTTTGGTGGTAGTAGCTGGTGTGAGTTTCCTCCGTAATCCTTTTGGTGGTGGGTCTGTCATTTCATCGCTTTCAGATTCTGCGAGTTTGTTTTTCTCTATCATCCCTTTGGTGGTAGTTTTGGGTGTGAGTTTATCCGTAATCCTTTTGGTGGTGGGTCTGTGATTTCGTTGATGCTAGATTGTGCAAGTTTTTTTTTCTCTATCATCCTTTTGGTTTTAGTAGCCGAGGTGAGTTCGTTCCGTCTTCCTTTTGGTGGTGGGTCTGTCATTCAGTTGATGTCATATTGTGCGAGTGTTTTGCTCTATCATTCTTTTAGTGGTAGTTGCCGGTGTGAGTTTGCTCAGTCATCCTTTTGGTGGTGGGTCTATCATTTCATCAATGTCAGATTCTGCGAGTATGTTTTGCTCTATCATCCTTTTAGTGGTAGTACCTAGTGTGAGTTTGCTCAGTAATCCTTTTGGTGGTGGGTCTATCATTTCTTCGATGTCAGATTGGTCGAGTGTCTTTTACTGTATCATCCCTTTGGTTGTAGTAACTGGTGTGAGTTTGCTCAGTAATCCTTTTTGTGGTGGGTCTGTCATTTCATGCATGTCAGATTCTGCGAGTGTGTTTTGCTCTATCATCCTTTTGGTGATAGTAGTCGTTGTGAGTTAGCTCCGTCATCCTTTTGCAGGTCGGTCTGTCATTTCGTCAATGTCAGATTCTGCGAGTGTGTTTTGCTCTATTATCCTTTTTATGGTATTAGCCGTTGTGAGTTTGCTCCGTCATCCTTTTGGTGGTGGGTCTGTCATTTCATCGATGTCAGATTGTGCGAGTGTGTTTTGCTCTATCATCCGTTTGGTGGTAGTAGCCGGTGTGAGTTTGCTCTTTCATCCTTTTGGTGGTGGGTCTGTGATTTCGTCGATGCTAGATTGTGCAAGTTTGTTTTTCTCTATCATCCTTTTGGTTTTATTAGCTGGTGTGAGTGTGCTCCGTCTTCCTTTTGGTGGTGGGTCTGTCATTTCGCAGATGTCAGATTGTTCGAGTGTTTTGCTCTATCATTCTTTTAGTGCTAGTAGCCGGTGTGAGTTTGATCAGTCATCCTTTTGTTGGTGGGTCAATTATTTGATCGATGTCAGATTCTGCGAGTCTGTTTTGCTGTATCATCCTTTTGGTGGTAGTAGCTGGTGTGAGTTTACTCAGTAATCCTTTTGGTGGTGAGTCTGTCATTTCATCGATGTCATATTGTACGAGTGTGTTTTGCTATATCATACTTTTGGTGATAGTAGCCGGTGTGAGTTTGCTCCGTCATCTTTTTTGTGATGGGCCTGTCATTTCGTCGATGTCAGATTGTGTGAATGTGTTTTGCTCTATCATCCTTTTGGTGGTAGTAGTTGGTGTGAGTTTCCTCAGTAATCCTTTTGGTGATGGGTCTGTCATTTCATCTCTTTCAGATTCTGCGGGTGTGTTTTTCGCTATCATCCGTTTGGTGGTAGTTTCCGGTGTGAGTTTGGTCCGTCATCCTTTTGGTGGTGGATCTATTATTTCGTTGATGCTAGATTGTGCGAGTTTGTTTTTCTCTATCATCCTTTTGGTTTTAGTAGCCGGTGTGAGTTTGCTTCGTCTTCCTTTTGGTGGTGGGTCTGTCATTTCTTCGATGTCAGATTGTGCGAGTGTTTTGTTCGATCATTCTTTTAGTGGTAGTTGCCGCTGTGAGTTTGCTCAGTCATCCTTTTGGTGGTGGGTCTATCATTTCATCGATGTCAGATCATGCGAGTCTGTTTTGCTCTTTCATCCTTTTAGTGGTAGTAGCTTGTGTGAGTTTACTTAGTAATCCTTTTGGTGATGGGTCTACCATTTCTTCGATGTCAAATTATGCGAGTGTGTTTTGCTCTATAATCCCTTTGGTGGTAGTAGCTGGTGTGAGTTTGCTCAGTAATAATTTTTGTGGTGGGTTTGTCATTTAATCGATATCAGATTGTATGAGTGTGTTTTGCTCTATCATCCTTTTGGTGATAGTAGCCGTTGTGAGTTCGCTCCGTCATGCTTTTGGTGGTGGGTCTGTCATTTCATCGATGTCAGATTGTGCGAGTGTGTTTTTCTCTATCATCCGTTTGGTGGTAGTAGCCGGTGTGAGTTTGCTCTGTCATCCTTTTGGTGGTGGGTCTATGATTTCGTCGATGCTAGATTGTGCGAGTTTGTTTTTCTCTATCATCCTTTTGGTTTTAGTAGCCGGTGTGAGTTCGCTCCGTCTTCCTTTTGGTGTTGGGCCTATCATTTCATTGATGTCAGATTGTGCGAGTGTTTTGCTCTATCATTCTTTTATTGGTAGTAGACGGTGTGAGTTTGATCAGTCATCCTTTTGGTGATGGTAGCCGGTGTGAGTTCGCTCCGACATCCTTTTGGTGGTGGGTCTTTCATTTCGTCGATGTCAGATTGTGTGAGTGTGTTTTGCCCTGTCATCCTTTTGGTGGTAGTAGTTGGTGTGAGTTTCCTCAATAATCCTTTTGGTGGTGGGTCTCTAATTTCATCGCTTTCAGATTCTGCGAGTGTGTTTTTCTCTATCATCCTTTTGGTTTTAGTAGCCGGTGTGAGTTTGCTCTGTCTTCCTTTTGGTGGTGGGTTTGTCATTTCATCTATGTCAGATTGTGCGAGTGTTTTGCTCTATCATTCTTTTAATGGTAGTTGCCGGTGTGAGTTTGGTCAATCATGCTTTTGGTGGTGGGTCCATCATTTCATCGATGTCAGATTGTGCGAGTCTGTTTTGCTCTATCATCCTTTTAGTGGTAGTAGCTGGTGTGACTTTTCTTAGTATTCCTTTTGGTCGTGGGTCTATCATTTCTTCGATGTTAGATTGTGCGAGTGTGTTTTGCTCTATCATCCCTTTGGTGGTAGTAGCTGGTGTGAGTTTGCTCAGTAATCCTTTTTGTGGTGGGTCTGTCATTTCATGGATTTCAGATTCTGTGAGTGTGTTTTGCTCTATCATCCTTTTGGTGATAGTAAATGGTGTGAGTTAGATCCATCATCCTTTTGCTGGTTGGTCTGTCATTTCGTCGATGTCAGATTGTGCGAGTGTGTTTTGCTCTATTATCCTTATGGTGGGATTAGCCGTTGTGAGTTCGCTCCATCATCCTTTTGGTGGTGGGTCTGTCATTTCATCAATGTCAGATTGTGCGAGTGTGTTTTTCTCTATCATCCGTTTGGTGGTAGTAGCCGGTGTGAGTTTGCTCTACCATCCTTTTGGTGGTGGGTCTGTGATTTCGTCGATGCTAGATTGTGCGAGTTTGTTTTTCTCTATCATCCTTTTGGTTTTATTAGCTGGTGTGAGTGTGCTCCGTCTTCCTTTTGGTGGTGGGTCTATCATTTTGCCGATGTCAGATTGTTCGAGTGTTTTGCTCTATCATTCTTTTAGTGGTAGTAGACGGTGTGAGTTTGATCAGTCATCCTTTTGTTGGTGGGTCAATTATTTGATCGATGTCAGATTCTGCGAGTCTGTTTTGCTCTATCATCCTTTTGGTGGTAATAGCTGGTGTGAGTTTGCTCAGTAATCCTTTTGGTGGTGGGTCTGTCATTTCATCGATGTCATATTGTACGAGTGTGTTTTGCTCTATCATACTTTTGGTGATATTAGCCGGTGTGAGTTTCCTCCGTCATCTTTTTGGTGATGGGTCTATCATTTCGTCGATGTCAAATTGTGCGAATGTGTTTTGCTCTGTCATCCTTTTGGTGGTAGTAGTTGGTGTGAGTTTCCTCAGTAATCCTTTTGGTAATGGGTCTGTCATTTCATCGCTTTCAGATTCTGCGGGTGTGTTTTTCGCTATCATCCGTTTGGTGGTAGTTGCCGGTGTGAGTTTGGTCCGTCATCCTTTAGGTGGTGGATCTATGATTTCGTTGATGCTAGATTGTGCGAGTTTGTTTTTCTCTATCATCCTTTTGGTTTTAGTAGCCGGTGTGAGTTCGCTTCGTCTTCCTTTTGGTGGTGGGTCTGTCATTTCTTCGATGTCAAATTGTGCGAGTGTTTTGTTCTATCATTCTTTTAGTGGTAGGGACCGCTGTGGGTTTGCTTAGTCATCCTTTTGGTGGTGGGTCTATCATTTCATCGATGTCAGATCATGCGAGTCTGTTTTGCTCTTTCATCCTTTTAGTGGCAGTAGCTTGTGTGAGTTTACTTAGTAATCCTTTTGGTGATGGGTCTATCATTTCTTCGATGTCAAATTATGCGAGTGTGTTTTGCTCTATAATCCCTTTGATGGTAGTAGCTGGTGTGAGTTTGCTCAGTAATCATTTTTGTGGTGGGTTTGTCATTTAATCGATGTCAGATTGTATGAGTGTGTTTTGCTCTATCATCCTTTTGGTGATAGTAGCCGTTGTGAGTTCGCTCCGTCATGCTTTTGGTGGTGGGTCTGTCATTTCATCGATGTCAGATTGTGCGAGTGTGTTTTTCTCTATCATCCGTTTGGTGGTGGTAGCCGGTGTGAGTTTGCTCTGTCATGCTTTTGGTGGTGGGTCTGTGATTTCGTCGATGCTAGATTGTGCGAGTTTGTTTTTCTCTAACATCCTTTTGGTTTTAGTAGCCGGTGTGAGTTCGCTCCGTCTTCCTTTTGGTGTTAGGCCTATCATTTCGTTGATGTCAGATTGTGCGAGTGTTTTGCTCTATCATTCTTTTATTGGTAGTAGCCGGTGTGAGTTTGATCAGTAATCCTTTTGGTGATGGTAGCCGGTGTGAGTTCGCTCTGACATCCTTTTGGTGGTGGGTCTTTCATTTAGTCGATGTCAGATTGTGTGAGTGTGTTTTGCCCTGTCATCCTTTTGGTGGTAGTAGCTGGTGTGAGTTTCCTCAATAATCCTTTTGGTTGTGGGTCTCTCATTTCATCGCTTTCAGATTCTGCGAGTGTGTTTTTCTCTATCATCCTTTTGGTTTTAGTAACCGGTGTGAGTTCGCTCCGTCTTCCTTTTGGTGGTGGGTTTGTCATTTCATCTATGTCAGATTGTGCGAGTGTTTTTCTCTATCATTCTTTTAGTGGTAGTTGCCGGTGTGAGTTTGGTCAATCATGCTTTTGGTGGTGGGTCTATCATTTCATCGATGTCAGATTGTGCGAGTCTGTTTTGCTCTATCATCCTTTTAGTGGTAGTAGCTGGTGTGACTTTTCTTAGTATTCCTTTTGGTCGTGGGTCTATCATTTCTTCGATGTCAGATTGTGCGAGTGTGTTTTGCTCTATCATCCCTTTGATGGTAGTAGCTGGTGTGAGTTTGCTCAGTAATCCTTTTTGTGGTGGGTCTGTCATTTCATGGATGTCAGATTCTGCGAGTGTGTTTTGCTCTATCATCCTTTTGGTGATAGTAAATGGTGTGAGTTAGCTCCATCATCCTTTTGCTGGTTGGTCTGTCATTTCGTCGATGTCAGATTGTGCGAGTGTGTTTTGCTCTATTATCCTTTTGGTGGGATTAGCCGTTGTGAGTTCGCTCCATCATCCTTTTGGTGGTGGGTCTGTCATTTCATCAATGTTAGATTGTGCGAGTGTGTTTTTCTCTATCATCCGTTTGGTGGTAGTAGCCGGTGTGAGTTTGCTCTACCATCCTTTTGGTGGTGGGTCTGTGATTTCGTCGATGCTAGATTGTGCGAGTTTGTTTTTCTCTATCATCCTTTTGGTTTTATTAGCTGGTGTGAGTGTGCTCCGTCTTCCTTTTGGTGGTGGGTCTGTCATTTCACCGATGCCAGATTGTGCGAGTGTTTTGCTCTATCATTCTTTTAGTGGTAGTAGACGGTGTGAGGTTGATCAGTCATCCTTTTGTTGGTGGGTCAATTATTTGATCGATGTCAGATTCTGCGAGTCTGTTTTGCTCTATCATCCTTTTGGTGGTAATAGCTGGTGTGAGTTTGCTCAGTAATCCTTTTGGTGGTGGGTCTGTCATTTCATCGATGTCATATTGTACGAGTGTGTTTTGCTCTATCATACTTTTGGTGATATTAGCCGGTGTGAGTTTCCTCCGTCATCTTTTTGGTGATGGGTCTATCATTTCATCGATGTCAGATTGTGCGAATGTGTTTTGCTCTGTCATCCTTTTGGTGGTAGTAGTTGGTGTGAGTTTCCTCAGTAATCCTTTTGGTGATGGGTCTGTCATTTCATCGCTTTCAGATTCTGCGGGTGTGTTTTTCGCTATCATCCATTTGGTGGTAGTTGCCGGTGTGAGTTTGGTCCGTCATCCTTTTGGTGGTGGATCTATGATTTCGTTGATGCTAGATTGTGCGAGTTTGTTTTTCTCTATCATCCTTTTGGTTTTAGTAGCCGGTGTGAGTTCGCTTCGTCTTCCTTTTGGTGGTGGGTCTGTCATTTCTTCGATGTCAGATTGTGCGAGTGTTTTGTTCTATCATTCTTTTAGTGGTAGTTGCCGCTGTGAGTTTGCTCAGTCATCCTTTTGGTGGTGGGTCTATCATTTCATCGATGTCAGATCATGCGAGTCTGTTTTGCTCTTTCATCCTTTTAGTGGTAGTAGCTTGTGTGAGTTTACTTAGTAATCCTTTTGGTGATGGGTCTATCATTTCTTCGATGTCAAATTATGCGAGTGTGTTTTGCTCTATAATCCCTTTGGTGGTAGTAGCTGGTGTGAGTTTGCTCAGTAATCATTTTTATGGTGGGTTTGTCATTTAACCGATGTCAGATTGTATGAGTGTGTTTTGCTCTATCATCCTTTTGGTGATAGTAGCCATTGTGAGTTCGCTCCGTCATGCTTTTGGTGGTGCGTCTGTCATTTCATCGATGTCAGATTGTGCGAGTGTGTTTTTCTCTATCATCCGTTTGGTGGTAGTAGCCGGTGTGAGTTTGCTCTGTCATGCTTTTGGTGGTGGGTCTGTGATTTCGTCGATGCTAGATTGTGCGAGTTTGTTTTTCTCTAACATCCTTTTGGTTTTAGTAGCCGGTGTGAGTTCGCACCGTCTTCCTTTTGGTGTTGGGCCTATCATTTCGTTGATGTCAGATTGTGCGAGTGTTTTGCTCTATCATTCTTTTATTGGTAGTAGCCGGTGTGAGTTTGATCAGTCATCCTTTTGGTGATGGTAGCCGGTGTGAGTTCGCTCTGACATCCTTTTGGTGGTGGGTCTTTCATTTAGTCGATGTCAGATTGTGTGAGTGTGTTTTGCCCTGTCATCCTTTTGGTGGTAGTAGCTGGTGTGAGTTTCCTCAATAATCCTTTTGGTTGTGGGTCTCTCATTTCATCGCTTTCAGATTCTGCGAGTGTGTTTTTCTCTATCATCCTTTTGGTTTTAGTAACCGGTGTGAGTTCGCTCCGTCTTCCTTTTGGTGGTGGGTTTGTCATTTCATCTATGTCAGATTGTGCGAGTGTTTTGCTCTATCGTTCTTTTAGTGGTAGTTGCTGGTGTGACTTTTCTTAGTATTCCTTTTGGTCGTGGGTCTATCATTTCTTCGATGTCAGATTGTGCGAGTGTGTTTTGCTCTATCATCCCTTTGGTGGTAGTAGCTGGTGTGAGTTTGCTCAGTAATCCTTTTTGTGGTGGGTCTGTCATTTCATGGATGTCAGATTCTGCGAGTGTGTTTTGCTCTATCATCCTTTTGGTGATAGTAAATGGTGTGAGTTAGCTCCATCATCCTTTTGCTGGTTGGTCTGTCATTTCGTCGATGTCAGATTGTGCGAGTGTGTTTTGCTCTATTATCCTTTTGGTGGGATTAGCCGTTGTGAGTTCGCTCCATCATCCTTTTGGTGGTGGGTCTGTCATTTCATCAATGTCAGATTGTGCGAGTGTGTTTTTCTCTATCTTCCGTTTGGTGGTAGTAGCCGGTGTGAGTTTGCTCTACCATCCTTTTGGTGGTGCGTCTGTGATTTCGTCGATGCTAGATTGTGCGAGTTTGTTTTTCTCTATCATCCTTTTGGTTTTATTAGCTGGTGTGAGTGTGCTCCGTCTTCCTTTTGGTGGTGGGTCTGTCATTTCTCCGATGTCAGATTGTGCGAGTGTTTTGCTCTATCATTCTTTTAGTGGTAGTAGACGGTGTGAGTTTGATCAATCATCCTTTTGTTGGTGGGTCAATTATTTGATCGATGTCAGATTCTGCGAGTCTGTTTTGCTCTATCATCCTTTTGGCGGTAATAGCTGGTGTGAGTTTGCTCAGTAATCCTTTTGGTGGTGGGTCTGTCATTTCATCGATGTCATATTGTACGAGTGTGTTTTGCTCTATCATACTTTTGGTGATATTAGCCGGTGTGAGTTTCCTCCGTCATCTTTTTGGTGATGGGTCTATCATTTCGTCGATGTCAGAGTGTGCGAATGTGTTTTGCTCTATCATCCTTTTGGTGGTAGTAGTTGGTGTGAGTTTCCTCAGTAATCCTTTTGGTGATGGGTCTGTCATTTCATCGCTTTCAGATTCTGCGAGTGTGTTTTTCGCTATCATCCGTTTGGTGGTAGTTGCTGGTGTGAGTTTGGTCCGTCATCCTTTTGGCGGTGTGAGTTTTTTTTTTCTCTATCATCCTTTTGGTTTTAGTAGCGGGTGTGAGTTCGCTCCGTCTTCCTTTTGGTGGTGGGTCTGTCATTTCTTCGATGTCAGATTGTGCGAGTGTTTTGCTCTATCATTCTTTTAGTGGTAGTTGCCGGTGTGAGTTTGCTCAGTCATCCTTTTGGTGGTGGGTCGATCATTTCATCGATGTCAGATCGTGCGAGTCTGTTTTGCTCTTTCATCCTTTTAGTGGTAGTAGCTTGTGTGAGTTTGCTTAGTAATCCTTTTGGTGATGGGTCTATCATTTCTTCGATGTCAAATTATTCGAGTGTGTTTTACTCTATAATCCCTTTGGTGGTAGTAGCTGGTGTGAGTTTGCTCACTAATCGATTTTGTGGTGGGTCTATCATTTAATCGATGTTAGATTGTATGAGTGTGTTTTGCTCTATCATACTTTTGGTGATAGTAGCCGTTGTGAGTTCGCTCCGTCATGCTTTTGGTGGTGGATCTTTCATTTCATCGATGTCAGATTGTGCGAGTGTGTTTTTCTCTATCATCCGTTTGGTGGTAGTAGCCGGTGTGAGTTTGCTCTGTCATCCTTTTGGTGGTGGGTCTGTGATTTCGTCGATGCTAGATTGTGGGAGTTTGTTTTTCTCTATCATCCTTTTGGTTTTAGTAGCCGGTGTGAGTTCGCTCCGTCTTCCTTTTGGTGTTGGGCTTATCATTTCGTTGATGTCAGATTGTGCGAATGTTTTTCTCTATCATTCTTTTAATGGTAGTAGCCGGTGTGAGTTTGATCAGTCATCCTTTTGGTGATAGTAGCCGGTGTTAGTTCGCTCCGACATCCTTTTGGTGGTGGGTCTCTCATTTCATCGCTTTCATATTCTGCGAGTGTGTTTTTCTCTATCATCCTTTTGGTTTTTGTAACAGGTGTGAGTTCGCTCCGTCTTCCTTTTGGTGGTGGGTCTGTCATTTCATCTATGTCAGATTGTGCGAGTGTTTTACTCTATCATTCTTTTAGTGGTAGTTGCCGGTGTGAGTTTGGTCAATCATCCTTTTGGTGGTGGGTCTATCATTTCATCGATGTCAGATTGTGCGAGTCTGTTTTGCTCTATCATCTTTTTAGTGGTAGTAGCTGGTGTGACTTTTCTCAGTATTCCTTTTGGTCGTGGGTCTATCATTTCTTCGATGTCAGATTGTGCGAGTGTGTTTTGCTCTATCATCCCTTTGGTGGTAGTAGCTGGTGTGAGTTTGCTCAGTAATCCTTTTTGTGGTGGGTCTGTCATTTCATCGATGTTAGATTCTGCGAATGTGTTTTGCTCTATAATCCTTTTGGTGATAGTAAATGGTGTGAGTTAGCTCCGTCATCCTTTTGCTGGTCGGTCTGTCATTTCGTCGATGTCAGATTGTGCGAGTGTGTTTTACTCTATTATCCTTTTGGTGGTATTAGCCGTTGTGAGTTCGCTCCATCATCCTTTTGGTGGTGGGTCTGTCATTTCATCAATGTCAGATTGTGCGAGTGTGTTTTTCTCTATCATCCGTTTGGTGGTAGTAGCCGGAGTGAGTTTGCTCTGTCATCCTTTTGGTGGTGGGTCTGTGATTTCTTCGATGCTAGATTGTGCGAGTTTGTTTTTCTCTATCATCCTTTTGGTTTTAGTAGCAGGTGTGAGTTTGCGCCGTCATGCTTTTGGTGGTGGGTCTGTCATTTCGTCGATGTCTGATTGTGCGAGTCTTTTGCTCTATCATTCTTTTAGTGGTAGTAGCCGGTGTGAGTTTGATCAGTCATCCTTTTGGTGGTGGGTCTATTATTTCATCGATGTCAGATTGTGCGAGTCTGTTTTGCTCTATCATCCTTTTGGTGGTAGTAGCTGGTGTGAGTTTGCTCAGTAATGCTTTTGGTGGTGGGTATGTCATTTCATCAATGTCAGATTGTACGAGTGTGTTTTGCTCTATCATCCTTTTGGTTATAGTAGCCGGTGTGAGTTAGCTCTGTCATCCTTTTGGTGGTCGGTTTGTCATTCCGTCGATGTCAGATTGTGCGAGTGTGTTTTGCTCTATTATCCTTTTGGTGGTATTAGCCATTGTGAGTTCGCTCCGTCATCCTTTTAATGTTGGGTCTGTCATTTCATCGATGTCAGATTGTGCGAGTGTGTTTTGCTATATCATCTGTTTAGTGGTAGTAGCCGGTGTGAGTTTGCTCTGTCGTCCTCTTGGTGGTGGGTCTGTGATTTCGTCGATGCTAGATTGTGCTAGTTTTTTTTTCTCTATCATCCTCTTGGTTTTAGTAGCCGGTGTGAGTTCGATCCGTCTTCTGTTTGGTGGTGGGTCTGTCATTTCGTCGATGTCGGATTGTGCGAGTCTGTTTTGCTCTATCATCCTTTTAGTGGTAGTAGCTGGTGTGACTTTTCTCAGTAATCCTTTTGGTGGTGGGTCTATCATTTCTTCGATGTCAGATTGTGCGAGTGTGTTTTGCTCTATCATCCCTTTGGTGGTAGTAGCTGGTGTGAGTTTGCTCGGTAATCCTTTTTGTGGTGGGTCTGTCATTTCATCGATGTTTGATTCTGCGAATGTGTTTTGCTCTATAATCCTTTTGGTGATAGTAAATGGTGTGAGTTAGCTCCGTCATCCTTTTGCTGGTCGGTCTGTCATTTCGTCGATGTCAGATTGTGCGAGTGTGTTTTACTCTATTATCCTTTTGGTGGTATTAGCCGTTGTGAGTTCGCTCCATCATCCTTTTGGTGGTGGGTCTGTCATTTCATCAATGTCAGATTGTGCGAGTGTGTTTTTCTCTATCATCCGTTTGGTGGTAGTAGCCGGAGTGAGTTTGCTCTGTCATCCTTTTGGTGGTGGGTCTGTGATTTCTTCGATGCTAGATTGTGCGAGTTTGTTTTTCTCTATCATCCTTTTGGTTTTAGTAGCCGGTGTGAGTTTGCGCCGTCATGCTTTTGGTGGTGGGTCTGTCATTTCGTCGATGTCTGATTGTGCGAGTGTTTTGCTCTATCATTCTTTTAGTGGTAGTAGCCGGTGTGAGTTTGATCAGTCATCCTTTTGGTGGTGGGTCTATTATTTCATCGATGTCAGATTGTGCGAGTCTGTTTTGCTCTATCATCCTTTTGGTGGTAGTAGCTGGTGTGAGTTTGCTCAGTAATGCTTTTGGTGGTGGGTATGTCATTTCATCAATGTCAGATTGTACGAGTGTGTTTTGCTCTATCATCCTTTTGGTTATAGTAGCCGGTGTGAGTTAGCTCTGTCATCCTTTTGGTGGTCGGTTTGTCATTCCGTCGATGTCAGATTGTGCGAGTGTGTTTTGCTCTATTATCCTTTTGGTGGTATTAGCCATTGTGAGTTCGCTCCGTCATCCTTTTAATGTTGGGTCTGTCATTTCATCGATGTCAGATTGTGCGAGTGTGTTTTGCTATATCATCTGTTTAGTGGTAGTAGCCGGTGTGAGTTTGCTCTGTCGTCCTCTTGGTGGTGGGTCTGTGATTTCGTCGATGCTAGATTGTGCTAGTTTTTTTTTCTCTATCATCCTCTTGGTTTTAGTAGCCGGTGTGAGTTCGATCCGTCTTCTGTTTGGTGGTGGGTCTGTCATTTCGTCGATGTCGGATTGTGCGAGTCTGTTTTGCTCTATCATCCTTTTAGTGGTAGTAGCTGGTGTGACTTTTCTCAGTAATCCTTTTGGTGGTGGGTCTATCATTTCTTCGATGTCAGATTGTGCGAGTGTGTTTTGCTCTATCATCCCTTTGGTGGTAGTAGCTGGTGTGAGTTTGCTCGGTAATCCTTTTTGTGGTGGGTCTGTCATTTCATCGATGTTTGATTCTGCGAATGTGTTTTGCTCTATAATCCTTTTGGTGATAGTAAATGGTGTGAGTTAGCTCCGTCATCCTTTTGCTGGTCGGTCTGTCATTTCGTCGATGTCAGATTGTGCGAGTGTGTTTTACTCTATTATCCTTTTGGTGGTATTAGCCGTTGTGAGTTCGCTCCATCATCCTTTTGGTGGTGGGTCTGTCATTTCATCAATGTCAGATTGTGCGAGTGTGTTTTTCTCTATCATCCGTTTGGTGGTAGTAGCCGGAGTGAGTTTGCTCTGTCATCCTTTTGGTGGTGGGTCTGTGATTTCTTCGATGCTAGATTGTGCGAGTTTGTTTTTCTCTATCATCCTTTTGGTTTTAGTAGCCGGTGTGAGTTTGCGCCGTCATGCTTTTGGTGGTGGGTCTGTCATTTCGTCGATGTCTGATTGTGCGAGTGTTTTGCTCTATCATTCTTTTAGTGGTAGTAGCCGGTGTGAGTTTGATCAGTCATCCTTTTGGTGGTGGGTCTATTATTTCATCGATGTCAGATTGTGCGAGTCTGTTTTGCTCTATCATCCTTTTGGTGGTAGTAGCTGGTGTGAGTTTGCTCAGTAATGCTTTTGGTGGTGGGTATGTCATTTCATCAATGTCAGATTGTACGAGTGTGTTTTGCTCTATCATCCTTTTGGTGATAGTAGCCGGTGTGAGTTAGCTCCGTCATCCTTTTGGTGGTCGGTTTGTCATTCCGTCGATGTCAGATTGTGCGAGTGTGTTTTGCTCTATTATCCTTTTGGTGGTATTAGCCATTGTGAGTTCGCTCCGTCATCCTTTTAATGTTGGGTCTGTCATTTCATCGATGTCAGATTGTGCGAGTGTGTTTTGCTATATCATCTGTTTAGTGGTAGTAGCCGGTGTGAGTTTGCTCTGTCGTCCTCTTGGTGGTGGGTCTGTGATTTCGTCGATGCTAGATTGTGCGAGTTTTTTTTTCTCTATCATCCTCTTGGTTTTAGTAGCCGGTGTGAGTTCGATCCGTCTTCTGTTTGGTGGTGGGTCTGTCATTTCGTCGATGTCGGATTGTGCGAGTCTGTTTTGCTCTATCATCCTTTTAGTGGTAGTAGCTGGTGTGACTTTTCTCAGTAATCCTTTTGGTGGTGGGTCTATCATTTCTTCGATGTCAGATTGTGCGAGTGTGTTTTGCTCTATCATCCCTTTGGTGGTAGTAGCTGGTGTGAGTTTGCTCGGTAATCCTTTTTGTGGTGTGTCTGTCATTTCATCGATGTTAGATTCTGCGAATGTGTTTTGCTCTATAATCCTTTTGGTGATAGTAAATGGTGTGAGTTAGCTCCGTCATCCTTTTGCTGGTCGGTCTGTCATTTCGTCGATGTCAGATTGTGCGAGTGTGTTTTACTCTATTATCCTTTTGGTGGTATTAGCCGTTGTGAGTTCGCTCCATCATCCTTTTGGTGGTGGGTCTGTCATTTCATCAATGTCAGATTGTGCGAGTGTGTTTTTCTCTATCATCCGTTTGGTGGTAGTAGCCGGAGTGAGTTTGCTCTGTCATCCTTTTGGTGGTGGGTCTGTGATTTCTTCGATGCTAGATTGTGCGAGTTTGTTTTTCTCTATCATCCTTTTGGTTTTAGTAGCCGGTGTGAGTTTGCGCCGTCATGCTTTTGGTGGTGGGTCTGTCATTTCGTCGATGTATGATTGTGCGAGTGTTTTGCTCTATCATTCTTTTAGTGGTAGTAGCCGGTGTGAGTTTGATCAGTCATCCTTTTGGTGGTGGGTCTATTATTTCATCGATGTCAAATTGTGTGAGTCTGTTTTGCTCTATCATCCTTTTGGTGGTAGTAGTTGGTGTGAGTTTGCTCAGTAATGCTTTTGGTGGTGGGTCTGTCATTTCATCGATGTCAGATTGTACGAGTGTGTTTTGCTCTATCATCCTTTTGGTGATAGTAGCCGGTGTGAGTTAGCTCCGTCATCCTTTTGGTGGTCGGTTTGTCGTTCCGTCGATGTCAGATTGTGCGAGTGTGTTTTGCTCTATTATCCTTTTGGTGGTATTAGTCATTGTGAGTTTGCTCCGACATCCTTTTGGTGGTGGGTCTGTCATTTCATCGATGTCAGATTGTGCGAGTGTGTTTTGCTATATCATCCGTTTAGTGGTAGTAGCCGGTGTGAGTTTGCTCTGTCATCCTCTTGGTGGTGGGTCTGTGATTTCGACGATGCTAGATTGTGCGAGTTTTTTTTCTCTATCATCCTCTTGGTTTTAGTAGCCGGTGTAAGTTCGATCCGTCTTCCGTTTGGTGGTGGGTCTTTCATTTCGTCGATGTCGGATTGTGCGAGTGTGTTTTTCTCTATCATCCGTTTGGTGGTAGTAGCCGGAGTGAGTTTGCTCTGTCATCCTTTTGGTGGTGGGTCTGTGATTTCTTCGATGCTAGATTGTGCGAGTTTGTTTTTCTCTATCACCCTTTTGGTTTTAGTAGCCGGTGTGAGTTTGGTCCGTCATCCTTTTGGTGGTGGGTTTGTCATTTCGTCGATGTCTGATTGTACGAGTGTTTTGCTCTATCATTCTTTTAGTGGTAGTAACCGTTGTGAGTTTGATCAGTCATCCTTTTGGTGGTGGATCTATTATTTCATTGATGTCAGATTGTGCGAATCTGTTTTGCTCTATCATCCTTTTGGTGGTAGTAGCTGATGTGAGTTTGCTCAGTAATCCTTTTGGTGGTGGGTCTGTCATTTCATCGATGTCAAATTGTACGAGTGTGTTTTGCTCTATCATCCTTTTGGTGATAGTAGCTGGTGTGAGTTAGCTCCGTCATCCTTTTGGTGGTCGGTTTGTCATTCCGTCGATGTCAGATTGTGCGAGTGTGTTTTGCTCTATTATCCTTTTGGTGGTATTAGCCATTGTGAGTTCGCTCCGTCATCCTTTTAATGTTGGGTCTGTCATTTCATCGATGTCAGATTGTGCGAGTGTGTTTTGCTATATCATCTGTTTAGTGGTAGTAGCCGGTGTGAGTTTGCTCTGTCGTCCTCTTGGTGGTGGGTCTGTGATTTCGTCGATGCTAGATTGTGCGAGTTTTTTTTTCTCTATCATCCTCTTGGTTTTAGTAGCCGGTGTGAGTTCGATCCGTCTTCTGTTTGGTGGTGGGTCTGTCATTTCGTCGATGTCGGATTGTGCGAGTCTGTTTTGCTCTATCATCCTTTTAGTGGTAGTAGCTGGTGTGACTTTTCTCAGTAATCCTTTTGGTGGTGGGTCTATCATTTCTTCGATGTCAGATTGTGCGAGTGTGTTTTGCTCTATCATCCCTTTGGTGGTAGTAGCTGGTGTGAGTTTGCTCGGTAATCCTTTTTGTGGTGTGTCTGTCATTTCATCGATGTTAGATTCTGCGAATGTGTTTTGCTCTATAATCCTTTTGGTGATAGTAAATGGTGTGAGTTAGCTCCGTCATCCTTTTGCTGGTCGGTCTGTCATTTCGTCGATGTCAGATTGTGCGAGTGTGTTTTACTCTATTATCCTTTTGGTGGTATTAGCCGTTGTGAGTTCGCTCCATCATCCTTTTGGTGGTGGGTCTGTCATTTCATCAATGTCAGATTGTGCGAGTGTGTTTTTCTCTATCATCCGTTTGGTGGTAGTAGCCGGAGTGAGTTTGCTCTGTCATCCTTTTGGTGGTGGGTCTGTGATTTCTTCGATGCTAGATTGTGCGAGTTTGTTTTTCTCTATCATCCTTTTGGTTTTAGTAGCCGGTGTGAGTTTGCGCCGTCATGCTTTTGGTGGTGGGTCTGTCATTTCGTCGATGTATGATTGTGCGAGTGTTTTGCTCTATCATTCTTTTAGTGGTAGTAGCCGGTGTGAGTTTGATCAGTCATCCTTTTGGTGGTGGGTCTATTATTTCATCGATGTCAAATTGTGTGAGTCTGTTTTGCTCTATCATCCTTTTGGTGGTAGTAGTTGGTGTGAGTTTGCTCAGTAATGCTTTTGGTGGTGGGTCTGTCATTTCATCGATGTCAGATTGTACGAGTGTGTTTTGCTCTATCATCCTTTTGGTGATAGTAGCCGGTGTGAGTTAGCTCCGTCATCCTTTTGGTGGTCGGTTTGTCGTTCCGTCGATGTCAGATTGTGCGAGTGTGTTTTGCTCTATTATCCTTTTGGTGGTATTAGTCATTGTGAGTTTGCTCCGACATCCTTTTGGTGGTGGGTCTGTCATTTCATCGATGTCAGATTGTGCGAGTGTGTTTTGCTATATCATCCGTTTAGTGGTAGTAGCCGGTGTGAGTTTGCTCTGTCATCCTCTTGGTGGTGGGTCTGTGATTTCGACGATGCTAGATTGTGCGAGTTTTTTTTCTCTATCATCCTCTTGGTTTTAGTAGCCGGTGTAAGTTCGATCCGTCTTCCGTTTGGTGGTGGGTCTTTCATTTCGTCGATGTCGGATTGTGCGAGTGTGTTTTTCTCTATCATCCGTTTGGTGGTAGTAGCCGGAGTGAGTTTGCTCTGTCATCCTTTTGGTGGTGGGTCTGTGATTTCTTCGATGCTAGATTGTGCGAGTTTGTTTTTCTCTATCACCCTTTTGGTTTTAGTAGCCGGTGTGAGTTTGGTCCGTCATCCTTTTGGTGGTGGGTTTGTCATTTCGTCGATGTCTGATTGTACGAGTGTTTTGCTCTATCATTCTTTTAGTGGTAGTAACCGTTGTGAGTTTGATCAGTCATCCTTTTGGTGGTGGATCTATTATTTCATTGATGTCAGATTGTGCGAATCTGTTTTGCTCTATCATCCTTTTGGTGGTAGTAGCTGATGTGAGTTTGCTCAGTAATCCTTTTGGTGGTGGGTCTGTCATTTCATCGATGTCAAATTGTACGAGTGTGTTTTGCTCTATCATCCTTTTGGTGATAGTAGCTGGTGTGAGTTAGCTCCGTCATCCTTTTGGTGGTCGGTTTGTCATTCCGTCGATGTCAGATTGTGCGAGTGTGTTTTGCTCTATTATCCTTTTGGTGGTATTAGCCATTGTGAGTTTGCTCCGTCATCCTTTTGGTGGTGGGTCTGTCATTTCATCGATGTCAGATTGTGCGTGTGTGTTTTGCTATATCATCTGTTTAGTGGTAGTAGCCGGTGTGAGTTTGCTCTGCCATCCTCTTGGGGGTGGGTCTGTGATTTCGTCGATGCTAGATTGTGCGAGTTTTTTTTTCTCTATCATCCTCTTGGTTTTAGTAGCCGGTGTGAGTTCGATCCGTCTTCCGTTTGGTGGTGGGTCTGTCATTTCGTCGATGTCGGATTGTGCGAGTCTGTTTTGCTCTATCATTCTTTTAGTGGTAGTAGCTGGTGTGACTTTTCTCAGTAATCCTTTTGGTGGGGGTCTATCATTTCTTCGATGTCAGATTGTGCGAGTGTGTTTTGCTCTATCATCCCTTTGGTGGTAGTAGCTGGTGTGAGTTTGCTCAGTAATCCTTTTTGTGGTGTGTCTGTCATTTCATCGATGTTAGATTATGCGAATGTGTTTTGCTCTATAATCCTTTTGGTGATAGTAAATGGTGTGAGTTAGCTCCGTCATCCTTTTGCTGGTCGGTCTGTCATTTCGTCGATGTCAGATTGTGCGAGTGTGTTTTGCTCTATTATCCTTTTGGTGGTATTAGCCGTTGTGAGTTCGCTCCATCATCCTTTTGGTGGTGGGTCTATCATTTCATCAATGTCAGATTGTGCGAGTGTGTTTTTCTCTATCATCCGTTTGGTGGTAGTAGCCAGAGTGAGTTTGCTCTGTCATCCTTTTGGTGGTGGGTCTGTGATTTCTTCGATGCTAGATTGTGCGAGTTTGTTTTTCTCTATCATCCTTTTGGTTTTAGTAGCCAGTGTGAGTTTGCGCCGTCATGCTTTTGGTGGTGGGTCTGTCATTTCGTCGATGTCTGATTGTGCGAGTGTTTTGCTCTATCATTCTTTTAGTGGTAGTAGCCGGTGTGAGTTTGATCAGTCATCCTTTTGGTGGTGGGTCTATTATTTCATCGATGTCAGATTGTGCGAGTCTGTTTTGCTCTATCATCCTTTTGGTGGTAGTAGCTGGTGTGAGTTTGCTCAGTAATGCTCTTGGTGGTGGGTATGTCATTACATCGATGTCAGATTGTACGAGTGTGTTTTGCCCTATCATCCTTTTGGTGATAGTAGCCGGTGTGAGTTAGCTCCGTCATCCTTTTGGTGGTCGGTTTGTCATTCCGTCGATGTCAGATTGTGCGAGTGTGTTTTGCTCTATTATCCTTTTGGTGGTATTAGTCATTGTGAGTCCGCTCCGACATCCTTTTGGTGGTGGGTCTGTCATTTCATCGATGTCAGATTGTGCGAGTGTGTTTTGCTATATCATCCGTTTAGTGGTAGTAGCCGGTGTGAGTTTGCTCTGTCATCCTCTTGGTGGTGGGTCTGTGATTTCGTCGATGCTAGATTGTGTGAGTTTTTTTTCTCTATCATCCTCTTGGTTTTAGTAGCCGGTGTGAGTTCGATCCGTCTTCCGTTTGGTGGTGGGTCTTTCATTTCGTCGATGTCGGATTGTGCGAGTCTGTTTTGATCTATCATCCTTTTAGTGGTAGTAGCTGGTGTGACTTTTCTCAGTAATCTTTTTGGTGGTGGGTCTATCATTTCTTCGATGTCAGATTGTACGAGTGTGTTTTGCTCTATCATCTATTTGGTGGTAGTAGCTGGTGTGAGTTTGCTCAGTAATCCTTTTTGTGGTGGGTCTGTTATTTCATCGATGTTAGATTCTGCGAGTGTGTTTTGCTCTATAATCCTTTTGGTGATAGTAAATTGTGTGAGTTAGCTCCGTCATCCTTTTGCTGGTCGGTCTGTCATTTCGTCGATGTCAGATTGTGCGAGTGTGTTTTGCTCTATTATCCTTTTGGTGGTATTAGCCGTTGTGAGTTCGCTCCATCATCCTCTTGGTGGTGGGTCTGTCATTTCATCAATGTCAGATTGTGCGAGTGTGTTTTTCTCTATCATCCGTTTGGTGGTAGTAGCCGGAGTGAGTTTGCTCTGTCATCCTTTTGGTGGTGGGTCTGTGATTTCTTCGATGCTAGATTGTGCGAGTTTGTTTTTCTCTATCACCCTTTTGGTTTTAGTAGCCGGTGTGAGTTTGGTCCGTCATCCTTTTGGTGGTGGGTTTGTCATTTCGTCGATGTCTGATTGTACGAGTGTTTTGCTCTATCATTCTTTTAGTGGTAGTAACCGTTGTGAGTTTGATCAGTCATCCTTTTGGTGGTGGATCTATTATTTCATTGATGTCAGATTGTGCGAATCTGTTTTGCTCTATCATCCTTTTGGTGGTAGTAGCTGATGTGAGTTTGCTCAGTAATCCTTTTGGTGGTGGGTCTGTCATTTCATCGATGTCAAATTGTACGAGTGTGTTTTGCTCTATCATCCTTTTGGTGATAGTAGCTGGTGTGAGTTAGCTCCGTCATCCTTTTGGTGGTCGGTTTGTCATTCCGTCGATGTCAGATTGTGCGAGTGTGTTTTGCTCTATTATCCTTTTGGTGGTATTAGCCATTGTGAGTTTGCTCCGTCATCCTTTTGGTGGTGGGTCTGTCATTTCATCGATGTTAGATTGTGCGTGTGTGTTTTGCTATATCATCTGTTTAGTGGTAGTAGCCGGTGTGAGTTTGCTCTGCCATCCTCTTGGGGGTGGGTCTGTGATTTCGTCGATGCTAGATTGTGCGAGTTTTTTTTTCTCTATCATCCTCTTGGTTTTAGTAGCCGGTGTGAGTTCGATCCGTCTTCCGTTTGGTGGTGGGTCTGTCATTTCGTCGATGTCGGATTGTGCGAGTCTGTTTTGCTCTATCATTCTTTTAGTGGTAGTAGCTGGTGTGACTTTTCTCAGTAATCCTTTTGGTGGGGGTCTATCATTTCTTCGATGTCAGATTGTGCGAGTGTGTTTTGCTCTATCATCCCTTTGGTGGTAGTACCTGGTGTGAGTTTGCTCAGTAATCCTTTTTGTGGTGTGTCTGTCATTTCATCGATGTTAGACTCTGCGAATGTGTTTTGCTCTATAATCCTTTTGGTGATAGTAAATGGTGTGAGTTAGCTCCGTCATCCTTTTGCTGGTCGGTCTGTCATTTCGTCGATGTCAAATTGTGCGAGTGTGTTTTGCTCTATTATCCTTTTGGTGGTATTAGCCGTTGTGAGTTTGCTCCATCATCCTTTTGGTGGTGGGTCTGTCATTTCATCAATGTCAGATTGTGCGAGTGTGTTTTTCTCTATCATCCGTTTGGTGGTAGTAGCCAGAGTGAGTTTGCTCTGTCATCCTTTTGGTGGTGGGTCTGTGATTTCTTCGATGCTAGATTGTGCGAGTTTGTTTTTCTCTATCATCCTTTTGGTTTTAGTAGCCGGTGTGAGTTTGCGCCATCATGCTTTTGGTGGTGGGTCTGTCATTTGGTCGATGTCTGATTGTGCGAGTGTTTTACTCTATCATTCTTTTAGTGGTAGTAGCCGGTGTGAGTTTGATCAGTCATCCTTTTGGTGGTGGGTCTATTATTTCATCGATGTCAGATTGTGCGAGTCTGTTTTGCTCTATCATCCTTTTGGTGGTAGTAGCTGGTGTGAGTTTGCTCAGTAATGCTTTTGGTGGTGGGTATGTCATTTCATTGATGTCAGATTGTACGAGTGTGTTTTGCTCTATCATCCTTTTGGTGACAGTAGCCGGTGTGAGTTAGCTCCGTCATCCTTTTGGTGGTCGGTTTGTCATTCCGTCGATGTCAGATTGTGCGAGTGTGTTTTGCTCTATTATCCTTTTGGTGGTATTAGCTATTGTGAGTTCGCTCCGTCATCCTTTTAATGTTGGGTCTGTCATTTCATCGATGTTAGATTGTGCGAGTGTGTTTTGCTATATCATCTGTTTAGTGGTAGTAGCCGGTGTGAGTTTGCTCTGTCATCCTCCGAGTGGTGGGTCTATGATTTCGTCGATGCTAGATTGTGCGAGTTTTTTTTTCTCTATCATCCTCTTGGTTTTAGTAGCCGGTGTGAGTTCGATCCGTCTTCCATTTGGTGGTGGGTCTGTCATTTCGTCGATGTCGGATTGTGCGAGTCTGTTTTGCTCTATCATCCTTTTAGTGGTAGTAGCTGGTCTGACTTTTCTGAGTAATCCTTTTGGTGGTGGGTCTATCATTTCTTCGATGTCAGATTGTGCGAGTGTGTTTTGCTCTATCATCCCTTTGGTGGTAGTAGCTGGTGTGAGTTTGCTCAGTAATCCTTTTTGTGGTGTGTCTGTCATTTCATCGATGTTAGATTCTGCGAATGTGTTTTGCGCTATAATCCTTTTAGTGATAGTAAATGGTGTGAGTTAGCTCCGTCATCCTTTTGCTGGTCGGTCTGTCATTTCGTCGATGTCAGATTGTGCGAGTGTGTTTTGCTCTATTATCCTTTTGGTGGTATTAGCCGTTGTGAGTTCGCTCCATCATCCTCTTGGTGGTGGGTCTGTCATTTCATCAATGTCAGATTGTGCGAGTGTGTTTTTCTCTATCATCCGTTTGGTGGTATTAGCCGGAGTGAGTTTGCTCTGTCATCCTTTTGGGGGTGGGTCTGTGATTTCTTCGATGCTAGATTGTGCGAGTTTGTTTTTCTCTATCATCCTTTTGGTTTTAGTAGCCGGTGTGAGTTTGTGTTGTCATGCTTTTGGTGGTGGGTCTGTCATTTCGTCGATGTCTGATTGTGCGAGTGTTTTGCTCTATCATTCTTTTAGTGGTAGTAACCGGTGTGAGTTTGATCAGTCATCCTTTTGGTGGTGGGTCTATTATTTCATCGATGTCAGATTGTGCGACTCTGTTTTGCTCTATCATCCTTTTGGTGGTAGTAGCTGGTGTGAGTTTGCTCAGTAATGCTTTTGGTGGTGGGTCTGTCATTTCATCGATGTCAGATTGTACGAGTGTGTTTTGCTCTATCATCCTTTTGGTGACAGTAGCCGGTGTGAGTTAGCTCCGTCATCCTTTTGGTGGTCGGTTTGTCATTCCGTCGATGTCAGATTGTGCGAGTGTGTTTTGCTCTATTATCCTTTTGGTGGTATTAGCTATTGTGAGTTCGTTCCGTCATCCTTTTAATGTTGGGTCTGTCATTTCATCGATGTTAGATTGTGCGAGTGTGTTTTGCTATATCATCTGTTTAGTGGTAGTAGCCGGTGTGAGTTTGCTCTGTCATCCTCCGAGTGGTGGGTCTGTGATTTCGTCTATGCTAGATTGTGCGAGTTTTTTTTTCTCTATCATCCTCTTGGTTTTAGTAGCCGGTGTGAGTTCGATCCGTCTTCCATTTGGTGGTGGGTCTGTCATTTCGTCGATGTCGGATTGTGCGAGTCTGTTTTGCTCTATCATCCTTTTAGTGGTAGTAGCTGGTGTGACTTTTCTGAGTAATCCTTTTGGTGGTGGGTCTATCATTTCTTCGATGTCAGATTGTGCGAGTGTGTTTTGCTCTATCATCCCTTTGGTGGTAGTAGCTGGTGTGAGTTTGCTCAGTAATCCTTTTTGTGGTGTGTCTGTCATTTCATCGATGTTAGATTCTGCGAATGTGTTTTGCTCTATAATCCTTTTGGTGATAGTAAATGGTGTGAGTTAGCTCCGTCATCCTTTTGCTGGTCGGTCTGTCATTTCGTCGATGTCAAATTGTGCGAGTGTGTTTTGCTCTATTATCCTTTTGGTGGTATTAGCCGTTGTGAGTTTGCTCCATCATCCTTTTGGTGGTGGGTCTGTCATTTCATCAATGTCAGATTGTGCGAGTGTGTTTTTCTCTATCATCCGTTTGGTGGTAGTAGCCAGAGTGAGTTTGCTCTGTCATCCTTTTGGTGGTGGGTCTGTGATTTCTTCGATGCTAGATTGTGCGAGTTTGTTTTTCTCTATCATCCTTTTGGTTTTAGTAGCCGGTGTGAGTTTGCGCCATCATGCTTTTGGTGGTGGGTCTGTCATTTGGTCGATGTCTGATTGTGCGAGTGTTTTACTCTATCATTCTTTTAGTGGTAGTAGCCGATGTGAGTTTGATCAGTCATCCTTTTGGTGGTGGGTCTATTATTTCATCGATGTCAGATTGTGCGAGTCTGTTTTGCTCTATCATCCTTTTGGTGGTAGTAGCTGGTGTGAGTTTGCTCAGTAATGCTTTTGGTGGTGGGTATGTCATTTCATCGATGTCAGATTGTACGAGTGTGTTTTGCTCTATCATCCTTTTGGTGACAGTAGCCGGTGTGAGTTAGCTCCGTCATCCTTTTGGTGGTCGGTTTGTCATTCCGTCGATGTCAGATTGTGCGAGTGTGTTTTGCTCTATTATCCTTTTGGTGGTATTAGCTATTGTGAGTTCGCTCCGTCATCCTTTTAATGTTGGGTCTGTCATTTCATCGATGTTAGATTGTGCGAGTGTGTTTTGCTATATCATCTGTTTAGTGGTAGTAGTCGGTGTGAGTTTGCTCTGTCATCCTCCGAGTGGTGGGTCTGTGATTTCGTCGATGCTAGATTGTGCGAGTTTTTTTTTCTCTATCATCCTCTTGGTTTTAGTAGCCGGTGTGAGTTCGATCCGTCTTCCATTTGGTGGTGGGTCTGTCATTTCGTCGATGTCGGATTGTGCGAGTCTGTTTTGCTCTATCATCCTTTTAGTGGTAGTAGCTGGTGTGACTTTTATGAGTAATCCTTTTGGTGGTGGGTCTATCATTTCTTCGATGTCAGATTGTGCGAGTGTGTTTTGCTCTATCATCCCTTTGGTGGTAGTAGCTGGTGTGAGTTTGCTCAGTAATCCTTTTTGTGGTGTGTCTGTCATTTCATCGATGTTAGATTCTGCGAATGTGTTTTGCTCTATAATCCTTTTGGTGATAGTAAATGGTGTGAGTTAGCTCCGTCATCCTTTTGCTGGTCGGTCTGTCATTTCGTCGATGTCAAATTGTGCGAGTGTGTTTTGCTCTATTATCCTTTTGGTGGTATTAGCCGTTGTGAGTTTGCTCCATCATCCTTTTGGTGGTGGGTCTGTCATTTCATCAATGTCAGATTGTGCGAGTGTGTTTTTCTCTATCATCCGTTTGGTGGTAGTAGCCAGAGTGAGTTTGCTCTGTCATCCTTTTGGTGGCGGGTCTGTGATTTCTTCGATGCTAGATTGTGCGAGTTTGTTTTTCTCTATCATCCTTTTGGTTTTAGTAGCCGGTGTGAGTTTGCCACATCATGCTTTTGGTGGTGGGTCTGTCATTTGGTCGATGTCTGATTGTGCGAGTGTTTTACTCTATCATTCTTTTAGTGGTAGTAGCCGGTGTGAGTTTGATCAGTCATCCTTTTGGTGGTGGGTCTATTATTTCATCGATGTCAGATTGTGCGAGTCTGTTTTGCTCTATCATCCTTTTGGTGGTAGTAGCAGGTGTGAGTTTGCTCAGTAATGCTTTTGGTGGTGGGTATGTCATTTCATCGATGTCAGATTGTACGAGTGTGTTTTGCTCTATCATCCTTTTGGTGACAGTAGCCGGTGTGAGTTAGCTCCGTCATCCTTTTGGTGGTCGGTTTGTCATTCCGTCGATGTCAGATTATGCGAGTGTGTTTTGCTCTATTATCCTTTTGGTGGTATTAGCTATTGTGAGTTCGTTCCGTCATCCTTTTAATGTTGGGTCTGTCATTTCATCGATGTTAGATTGTGCGAGTGTGTTTTGCTATATCATCTGTTTAGTGGTAGTAGCCGGTGTGAGTTTGCTCTGTCATCCTCCGAGTGGTGGGTCTGTGATTTCGTCGATGCTAGATTGTGCGAGTTTTTTTTTCTCTATCATCCTCTTGGTTTTAGTAGCCGGTGTGAGTTCGATCCGTCTTCCATTTGGTGGTGGGTCTGTCATTTCGTCGATGTCGGATTGTGCGAGTCTGTTTTGCTCTATCATCCTTTTAGTGGTAGTAGCTGGTGTGACTTTTCTGAGTAATCCTTTTGGTGGTGAGTCTATCATTTCTTCGATGTCAGATTGTGCGAGTGTGTTTTGCTCTATCATCCCTTTGGTGGTAGTAGCTGGTGTGAGTTTGCTCAGTAATCCTTTTTGTGGTGTGTCCGTCATTTCATCGATGTTAGATTCTGCGAATGTGTTTTGCTCTATAATCCTTTTGGTGATAGTAAATGGTGTGAGTTAGCTCCGTCATCCTTTTGCTGGTCGGTCTGTCATTTCGTCGATGTCAGATTGTGCGAGTGTGTTTTGCTCTATTATCCTTTTGGTGGTATTAGCCGTTGTGAGTTCGCTCCATCATCCTCTTGGTGGTGGGTCTGTCATTTCATCAATGTCAGATTGTGCGAGTGTGTTTTTCTCTATCATCCGTTTGGTGGTAGTAGCCGGAGTGAGTTTGCTCTGTCATCCTTTTGGTGGTGGGTCTGTGATTTCTTCGATGCTAGATTGTGCGAGTTTGTTTTTCTCTATCATCCTTTTGGTTTTAGTAGCCGGTGTGAGTTTGTGTTGTCATGCTTTTGGTGGTGGGTCTGTCATTTCGTCGATGTCTGATTGTGCGAGTGTTTTGCTCTATCATTCTTTTAGTGGTAGTAACCGGTGTGAGTTTGATCAGTCATCCTTTTGGTGGTGGGTCTATTATTTCATCGATGTCAGATTGTGCGAGTCTGTTTTGCTCTATCATCCTTTTGGTGGTAGTAGCTGGTGTGAGTTTGCTCAGTAATGCTTTTGGTGGTGGGTCTGTCATTTCATCGATGTCAGATTGTACGAGTGTGTTTTGCTCTATCATCCTTTTGTTGATAGTAGCCGGTGTGAGTTAGCTCCGTCATCCTTTTGGTGGTCGGTTTGTCATTCCGCCGATATCAAATTGTGCGAGTGTGTTTTGCTCTATTATCCTTTTGGTGGTATTAGCCATTGTGAGTTCGCTCCGTCATCCTTTTGGTGGTGGGTCTGTCATTTCATCGATGTCAGATTGTGCGTGTGTGTTTTGCTATATCATCTGTTTAGTGGTAGTAGCCGGTGTGAGTTTGCTCTGCCATCCTCTTGGGGGTGGGTCTGTGATTTCGTCGATGCTAGATTGTGCGAGTTTTTTTTTTCTCTATCATCCTCTTGGTTTTAGTAGCCGGTGTGAGTTCGATCCGTCTTCCATTTGGTGGTGGGTCTGTCATTTCGTCGATGTCGGATTGTGCGAGTCTGTTTTGCTCTATCATCCTTTTAGTGGTAGTAGCTGGTGTGACTTTTCTGAGTAATCCTTTTGGTGGTGGGTCTATCATTTCTTCGATGTCAGATTGTGCGAGTGTGTTTTGCTCTATCATCCCTTTGGTGGTAGTAGCTGGTGTGAGTTTGCTCAGTAATCCTTTTTGTGGTGTGTCTGTCATTTCATCGATGTTAGATTCTGCGAATGTGTTTTGCTCTATAATCCTTTTGGTGATAGTAAATGGTGTGAGTTAGCTCCGTCATCCTTTTGCTGTTCGGTCTGTCATTTCGTCGATGTCAGATTGTGCGAGTGTGTTTTGCTCTATTATCCTTTTGGTGGTATTAGCCGTTGTGAGTTCGCTCCATCATCCTCTTGGTGGTGGGTCTGTCATTTCATCAATGTCAGATTGTGCGAGTGTGTTTTTCTCTATCATCCGTTTGGTGGTAGTAGCCGGAGTGAGTTTGCTCTGTCATTCTTTTGGTGGTGGGTCTGTGATTTCTTCGATGCTAGATTGTGCGAGTTTGTTTTTCTCTATCATCCTTTTGGTTTTAGTAGCCGGTGTGAGTTTGTGTTGTCATGCTTTTGGTGGTGGGTCTGTCATTTCGTCGATGTCTGATTGTGCGAGTGTTTTGCTCTATCATTCTTTTAGTGGTAGTAACCGGTGTGAGTTTGATCAGTCATCCTTTTGGTGGTGGGTCTATTATTTCATCGATGTCAGATTGTGCGAGTCTGTTTTGCTCTATCATCCTTTTGGTGGTAGTAGCTGGTGTGAGTTTGCTCAGTAATGCTTTTGGTGGTGGGTCTGTCATTTCATCGATGTCAGATTGTACGAGTGTGTTTTGCTCTATCATCCTTTTGTTGATAGTAGCCGGTGTGAGTTAGCTCCGTCATCCTTTTGGTGGTCGGTTTGTCATTCCGTCGATGTCAGATTGTGCGAGTGTGTTTTGCTCTATTATCCTTTTGGTGGTATTAGCCATTGTGAGTTCGCTCCGTCATCCTTTTGGTGGTGGGTCTGTCATTTCATCGATGTCAGATTGTGCGTGTGTGTTTTGCTATATCATCTGTTTAGTGGTAGTAGCCGGTGTGAGTTTGCTCTGCCATCCTCTTGGGGGTGGGTCTGTGATTTCGTCGATGCTAGATTGTGCGAGTTTTTTTTTCTCTATCATCCTCTTGGTTTTAGTAGCCGGTGTGAGTTCGATCCGTCTTCCGTTTGGTGGTGGGTCTGTCATTTCGTCGATTTCGGATTGTGCGAGTCTGTTTTGCTCTATCATTCTTTTAGTGGTAGTAGCTGGTGTGACTTTTCTCAGTAATCCTTTTGGTGGGGGTCTATCATTTCTTCGATGTCAAATTGTGCAAGTGTGTTTTGCTCTATCATCCCTTTGGTGGTAGTAGCTGGTGTGAGTTTGCTCAGTAATCCTTTTTGTGGTGTGTCTGTCATTTCATCGATGTTAGATTCTGCGAATGTGTTTTGCTCTATAATCCTTTTGGTGATAGTAAATGGTGTGAGTTAGCTCCGTCATCCTTTTGCTGGTCGGTCTGTCATTTCGTCGATGTCAGATTGTGCGAGTGTGTTTTGCTCTATTATCCTTTTGGTGGTATTAGCCGTTGTGAGTTCGCTCCATCATCCTTTTGGTGGTGGGTCTGTCATTTCATCAATGTCAGATTGTGCGAGTGTGTTTTTCTCTATCATCCGTTTGGTGGTAGTAGCCGGAGTGAGTTTGCTCTGTCATCCTTTTGGTGGTGGGTCTGTGATTTCTTCGATGCTAGATTGTGCGAGTTTGTTTTTCTCTATCATCCTTTTGGTTTTAGTAGCCGGTGTGAGTTTGCTTCGTCTTCCGTTTGGTGGTGGGTCTGTCATTTCGTCGATGTCGGATTATGCGAGTCTGTTTTGCTTTATCATCCTTTTAGTGGTAGTAGCTGGTGTGACTTTTCTCAGTAATCCTTTTGGTGGTGGGTCTATCATTTCTTCGATGTCAGATTGTGCGAGTGTGTTTTTCTCTATCATCCCTTTGGTGGTAGTAGCTGGTGTGAGTTTGCTCAGTAATCCTTTTTGTGGTGTGTCTGTCATTTCATCGATGTTAGATTCTGCGAATGTGTTTTGCTCTATAATCCTTTTGGTGATAGTAAATGGTGTGAGTTAGCTCCGTCATCCTTTTGTTGGTCGGTCTGTCATTTCGTCGATGTCAGATTGTGCGAGTGTGTTTTGCTCTATTATCCTTTTGGTGGTATTAGCCGTTGTGAGTTCGCTCCATCATCCTCTTGGTGGTGGGTCTGTCATTTCATCAATGTCAGATTGTGCGAGTGTGTTTTTCTCTATCATCCGTTTGGTGGTAGTAGCCAGAGTGAGTTTGCTCTGTCATCCTTTTGGTGGTGGGTCTGTGATTTCTTCGATGCTAGATTGTGCGAGTTTGTTTTTCTCTATCATCCTTTTGGTTTTAGTAGCCGGTGTGAGTTTGCGCCGTCATGCTTTTGGTGGTGGGTCTGTCATTTCGTCGATGTCTGATTGTGCGAGTGTTTTGCTCTATCATTCTTTTAGCGGTAGTAGCCGGTGTGAGTTTGATCAGTCATCCTTTTGGTGGTGGGTCTATTATTTCATCGATGTCAGATTGTGCGAGTCTGTTTTGCTCTATCATCCTTTTGGTGGTAGTAGCTGGTGTGAGTTTGCTCAGTAATGCTTTTGGTGGTGGGTATGTCATTACATCGATGTCAGATTGTACGAGTGTGTTTTGCTCTATCATCCTTTTGGTGATAGTAGCCGGTGTGAGTTAGCTCCGTCATCCTTTTGGTGGTCGGTTTGTCATTCCGTCGATGTCAGATTGTGCGAATGTGTTTTGCTCTATTATCCTTTTGGTGGTATTAGCCATTGTGAGTTCGCTTCGTCATCCTTTTAATGTTGGGTCTGTCATTTCATCGATGTTAGATTGTGCGAGTGTGTTTTGCTATATCATCTGTTTAGTGGTAGTAGCCGGTGTGCGTTTGCTCTGTCATCCTCCGAGTGGTGGGTCTGTGATTTCGTCGATGCTAGATTGTGCGAGTTTTTTTTTTCTCTATCATCCTCTTGGTTTTAGTAGCCGGTGTGAGTTCGATCCGTCTTCCATTTGGTGGTGGGTCTGTCATTTCGTCGATGTCGGATTGTGCGAGTCTGTTTTGCTCTATCATCCTTTTAGTGGTAGTAGCTGGTGTGACTTTTCTCAGTAATCCTTTTGGTGGTGGGTCTATCATTTCTTCGATGTCAGATTATGCGAGTGTGTTTTGCTCTATCATCCCTTTGGTGGTAGTAGCTGGTGTGAGTTTGCTCAATAATCCTTTTTGTGGTGTGTCTGTCATTTCATCGATGTTAGATTCTGCGAATGTGTTTTGCTCTATAATCCTTTTGGTGATAGTAAATTGTGTGAGTTAGCTCCGTCATCCTTTTGCTGGTCGGTCTGTCATTTCATCGATGTCAGATTGTGCGAGTGTGTTTTGCTCTATTATCCTTTTGGTGGTATTAGCCGTTGTTAGTTCGCTCCATCATCCTCTTGGTGGTGGGTCTGTCATTTCATCAATGTCAGATTGTGCGAGTGTGTTTTTCTCTATCATCCGTTTGGTGGTAGTAGCCGGAGTGAGTTTGCTCTGTCATCCTTTTGGTGGTGGGTCTGTGATTTCTTCGATGCTAGATTGTGCGAGTTTGTTTTTCTCAATCATCCTTTTGGTTTTAGTAGCCGGTGTGAGTTTGCGCCGTCATGCTTTTGGTGGTGGGTCTGTCATTTCGTCGATGTCTGATTGTGCGAGTGTTTTGCTCTATCATTCTTTTAGTGGTAGTAGCCAGTGTGAGTTTGATCAGTCATCCTTTTGGTGGTGGGTCTATTATTTAATCGATGTCAGATTGTGCGAGTCTGTTTTGCTCTATCATCCTTTTGGTGATAGTAGCCGGTGTGAGTTTGCTCAGTAATGCTTTTGGTGGTAGGTCTGTCATTTCATCGATGTCAGATTGTACGAGTGTGTTTTGCTCTATCATCCTTTTGGTGATAGTAGCCGGTGTGAGTTAGCTCCGTCATCCTTTTGGTGGTCGGTTTGTCATTCCGTCGATGTCAGATTGTGCGAGTGTGTTTTGCTCTATTATCCTTTTGGTGGTATTAGCCATTGTGAGTTCGCTCTGTCATCCTTTTGGTGGTGGGTCTGTCATTTCATCGATGTCAGATTGTGCGAGTGTGTTTTGCTATATCATCCGTTTAGTGGTTTTAGCCGGTGTGAGTTTGCTCTGTCATCCTCTTGGTGGTGGGTCTGTGATTTCGTCGATGCTAGATTGTGGGAGTTTTTTTTCTCTATCATCCTCTTGGTTTTAGTAGCCTGTGTGAGTTCGATCCGTCTTCCGTTTGGTGGTGGGTCTGTCATTTCGTCGATGTCGGATTATGCGAGTCTGTTTTGCTCTATCATCCTTTTAATGGTAGTAGCTGGTGTGACTTTTCTCAGTAATCCTTTTGGTGGTGGGTCTATCATTTCTTCGATGTCAGATTGTGCGAGTGTGTTTTGCTCTATCATCCCTTTGGTGGTAGTAGCTGGTGTGAGTTTGCTCAGTAATCCTTTTTGTGGTGTGTCTGTCATTTCATCGATGTTAGATTCTGCGAATGTGTTTTGCTCTATAATCCTTTCGGTGATAGTAAATGGTGTGAGTTAGCTCCGTCATCCTTTTGCTGGTCGGTCTATCATTTCGTCGATGTCAGATTGTGCGAGTGTGTTTTGCTCTATTATCCTTTTGGTGGTATTAGCCGTTGTGAGTTCGCTCCATCATCCTCTTGGTGGTGGGTCTGTCATTTCATCAATGTCAGATTGTGCGAGTGTGTTTTTCTCTATCATCCGTTTGGTGGTAGTAGCCAGAGTGAGTTTGCTCTGTCATCCTTTTGGTGGTGGGTCTGTGATTTCTTCGATGCTAGATTGTGCGAGTTTGTTTTTCTCTATCATCCTTTTGGTTTTAGTAGCCGGTGTGAGTTTGCGCCGTCATGCTTTTGGTGGTGGGTCTGTCATTTCGTCGATGTCTGATTGTGCGAGTGTTTTGCTCTATCATTCTTTTAGCGGTAGTAGCCGGTGTGAGTTTGATCAGTCATCCTTTTGGTGGTGGGTCTATTATTTCATCGATGTCAGATTGTGCGAGTCTGTTTTGCTCTATCATCCTTTTGGTGGTAGTAGCTGGTGTGAGTTTGCTCAGTAATGCTTTTGGTGGTGGGTATGTCATTACATCGATGTCAGATTGTACGAGTGTGTTTTGCTCTATCATCCTTTTGGTGATAGTAGCCGGTGTGAGTTAGCTCCGTCATCCTTTTGGTGGTCGGTTTGTCATTCCGTCGATGTCAGATTGTGCGAATGTGTTTTGCTCTATTATCCTTTTGGTGGTATTAGCCATTGTGAGTTCGCTTCGTCATCCTTTTAATGTTGGGTCTGTCATTTCATCGATGTTAGATTGTGCGAGTGTGTTTTGCTATATCATCTGTTTAGTGGTAGTAGCCGGTGTGCGTTTGCTCTGTCATCCTCCGAGTGGTGGGTCTGTGATTTCGTCGATGCTAGATTGTGCGAGTTTTTTTTTTCTCTATCATCCTCTTGGTTTTAGTAGCCGGTGTGAGTTCGATCCGTCTTCCATTTGGTGGTGGGTCTGTCATTTCGTCGATGTCGGATTGTGCGAGTCTGTTTTGCTCTATCATCCTTTTAGTGGTAGTAGCTGGTGTGACTTTTCTCAGTAATCCTTTTGGTGGTGGGTCTATCATTTCTTCGATGTCAGATTGTGCGAGTGTGTTTTGCTCTATCATCCCTTTGGTGGTAGTAGCTGGTGTGAGTTTGCTCAATAATCCTTTTTGTGGTGTGTCTGTCATTTCATCGATGTTAGATTCTGCGAATGTGTTTTGCTCTATAATCCTTTTGGTGATAGTAAATTGTGTGAGTTAGCTCCGTCATCCTTTTGCTGGTCGGTCTGTCATTTCATCGATGTCAGATTGTGCGAGTGTGTTTTGCTCTATTATCCTTTTGGTGGTATTAGCCGTTGTTAGTTCGCTCCATCATCCTCTTGGTGGTGGGTCTGTCATTTCATCAATGTCAGATTGTGCGAGTGTGTTTTTCTCTATCATCCGTTTGGTGGTAGTAGCCGGAGTGAGTTTGCTCTGTCATCCTTTTGGTGGTGGGTCTGTGATTTCTTCGATGCTAGATTGTGCAAGTTTGTTTTTCTCTATCATCCTTTTGGTTTTAGTAGCCGGTGTGAGTTTGCGCCGTCATGCTTTTGGTGGTGGGTCTGTCATTTCGTCGATGTCTGATTGTGCGAGTGTTTTGCTCTATCATTCTTTTAGTGGTAGTAGCCAGTGTGAGTTTGATCAGTCATCCTTTTGGTGGTGGGTCTATTATTTCATCGATGTCAGATTGTGCGAGTCTGTTTTGCTCTATCATCCTTTTGGTGGTAGTAGCTGGTGTGAGTTTGCTCAGTAATGCTTTTGGTGGTGGGTCTGTCATTTCATCGATGTCAGATTGTACGAGTGTGTTTTGCTCTATCATCCTTTTGGTGATAGTAGCCGGTGTGAGTTAGCTCCGTCATCCTTTTGGTGGTCGGTTTGTCATTCCGTCGATGTCAGATTGTGCGAGTGTGTTTTGCTCTATTATCCTTTTGGTGGTATTAGCCATTGTGAGTTCGCTCCGTCATCCTTTTGGTGGTGGGTCTGTCATTTCATCGATGTCAGATTGTGCGAGTGTGTTTTGCTATATCATCCGTTTAGTGGTATTAGCCGGTGTGAGTTTGCTCTGTCATCCTCTTGGTGGTGGGTCTGTGATTTCGTCGATGCTAGATTGTGCGAGTTTTTTTTCTCTATCATCCTCTTGGTTTTAGTAGCCGGTGTGCGTTCGATCCGTCTTCCGTTTGGTGGTGGGTCTGTCATTTCGTCGATGTCGGATTATGCGAGTCTGTTTTGCTCTATCATCCTTTTAATGGTAGTAGCTGGTGTGACTTTTCTCAGTAATCCTTTTGGTGGTGGGTCTATCATTTCTTCGATGTCAGATTGTGCGAGTGTGTTTTGCTCTATCATCCCTTTGGTGGTAGTAGCTGGTGTGAGTTTGCTCAGTAATCCTTTTTGTGGTGTGTCTGTCATTTCATCGATGTTAGATTCTGCAAATGTGTTTTGCTCTATAATCCTTTCGGTGATAGTAAATGGTGTGAGTTAGCTCCGTCATCCTTTTGCTGGTCGGTCTATCATTTCGTCGATGTCAGATTGTGCGAGTGTGTTTTGCTCTATTATCCTTTTGGTGGTATTAGCCGTTGTGAGTTCGCTCCATTATCCTTTTGGTGGTGGGTCTGTCATTTCATCAATGTCAGATTGTGCGAGTGTGTTTTTCTCTATCATCCGTTTGGTGGTAGTAGCCGGAGTGAGTTTGCTCTGTCATCCTTTTGGTGGTGGGTCTGTGATTTCTTCGATGCTAGATTGTGCGAGTTTGTTTTTCTCTATCATACTTTTGGTTTTAGTAGCCGGTATGAGTTTGCTTCGTCTTCCGTTTGGTGGTGGGTCTGTCATTTCGTTGATGTCGGATTATGCGAGTCTGTTTTGCTCTATCATCCTTTTAGTGGTAGTAGCTGGTGTGACTTTTCTCAGTAATCCTTTTGGTGGTGGGTCTATCATTTCTTCGATGTCAGATTGTGCGAGTGTGTTTTGCTCTATCATCCCTTTGGTGGTAGTAGCTGGTGTGAGTTTGCTCAGTAATCCTTTTTGTGGTGTGTCTGTCATTTCATCGATGTTAGATTCTGCGAATGTGTTTTGCTCTATAATCCTTTTGGTGATAGTAAATGGTGTGAGTTAGCTCCGTCATCCTTTTGCTGGTCGGTCTATCATTTCGTCGATGTCAGATTGTGCGAGTGTGTTTTGCTCTATTATCCTTTTGGTGGTATTAGCCGTTGTGAGTTCGCTCCATCATCCTTTTGGTGGTGGGTCTGTCATTTCATCAATGTCAGATTGTGCGAGTGTGTTTTTCTCTATCATCCGTTTGGTGGTAGTAGCCGGAGTGAGTTTGCTCTGTCATCCTTTTGGTGGTGGGTCTGTGATTTCTTCGATGCTAGATTGTGCGAGTTTGTTTTTCTCTATCATCCTTTTGGTTTTAGTAGCCGGTATGAGTTTGCTTCGTCTTCCGTTTGGTGGTGGGTCTGTCATTTCGTCGATGTCGGATTATGCGAGTCTGTTTTGCTCTATCATCCTTTTAGTGGTAGTAGCTGGTGTGACTTTTCTCAGTAATCCTTTTGGTGGTGGGTCTATCATTTCTTCGATGTCAGATTGTGCGAGTGTGTTTTGCTCTATCATCCCTTTGGTGGTAGTAGCTGGTGTGAGTTTGCTCAGTAATCCTTTTTGTGGTGTGTCTGTCATTTCATCGATGTTAGATTCTGCGAATGTGTTTTGCTCTATAATCCTTTTGGTGATAGTAAATGGTGTGAGTTAGCTCCGTCATCCTTTTGCTGGTCGGTCTGTCATTTCGTCGATGTCAGATTGTGCGAGTGTGTTTTGCTCTATTATCCTTTTGGTGGTATTAGCCGTTGTGAGTTCGCTCCATCATCCTTTTGGTGGTGGGTCTGTCATTTCATCAATGTCAGATTGTGCGAGTGTGTTTTTCTCTATCATCCGTTTGGTGGTAGTAGCCGGAGTGAGTTTGCTCTGTCATCCTTTTGGTGGTGGGTCTGTGATTTCTTCGATGCTAGATTGTGCGAGTTTGTTTTTCTCTATCATCCTTTTGGTTTTAGTAGCCGGTGTGAGTTTGCGCCGTCATGCTTTTGGTGGTGGGTCTGTCATTTCGTCGATGTCTGATTGTGCGAGTGTTTTGCTCTATCATTCTTTTAGTGGTAGTAGCCAGTGTGAGTTTGATCAGTCATCCTTTTGGTGGTGGGTCTATTATTTCATCGATGTCAGATTGTGCGAGTCTGTTTTGCTCTATCATCCTTTTGGTGGTAGTAGCTGGTGTGAGTTTGCTCAGTAATGCTTTTGGTGGTGGGTCTGTCATTTCATCGATGTCAGATTGTACGAGTGTGTTTTGCTCTATCATCCTTTTGGTGATAGTAGCCGGTGTGAGTTAGCTCCGTCATCCTTTTGGTGGTCGGTTTGTCATTCCGTCGATGTCAGATTGTGCGAGTGTGTTTTGCTCTATTATCCTTTTGGTGGTATTAGCCATTGTGAGTTCGCTCCGTCATCCTTTTGGTGGTGGGTCTGTCATTTCATCGATGTCAGATTGTGCGAGTGTGTTTTGCTATATCATCCGTTTAGTGGTATTAGCCGGTGTGAGTTTGCTCTGTCATCCTCTTGGTGGTGGGTCTGTGATTTCGTCGATGCTAGATTGTGCGAGTTTTTTTCCTCTATCATCCTCTTGGTTTTAGTAGCCGGTGTGCGTTCGATCCGTCTTCCGTTTGGTGGTGGGTCTGTCATTTCGTCGATGTCGGATTATGCGAGTCTGTTTTGCTCTATCATCCTTTTAATGGTAGTAGCTGGTGTGACTTTTCTCAGTAATCCTTTTGGTGGTGGGTCTATCATTTCTTCGATGTCAGATTGTGCGAGTGTGTTTTGCTCTATCATCCCTTTGGTGGTAGTAGCTGGTGTGAGTTTGCTCAGTAATCCTTTTTGTAGTGTGTCTGTCATTTCATCGATGTTAGATTCTGCGAATGTGTTTTGCTCTATAATCCTTTTGGTGATAGTAAATGGTGTGAGTTAGCTTCGTCATCCTTTTGCTGGTCGGTCTATCATTTCGTCAATGTCATATTGTGCGAGTGTGTTTTGCTCTATTATCCTTTTGGTGGTATTAGCCGTTGTGAGTTCGCTCCATCATCCTTTTGGTGGTGGGTCTGTCATTTCATCAATGTCAGATTGTGCGAGTGTGTTTTTCTCTATCATCCGTTTGGTGGTAGTAGCCGGAGTGAGTTTGCTCTGTCATCCTTTTGGTGGTGGGTCTGTGATTTCTTCGATGCTAGATTGTGCGAGTTTGTTTTTCTCTATCATCCTTTTGGTTTTAGTAGCCGGTATGAGTTTGCTTCGTCTTCCGTTTGGTGGTGGGTCTGTCATTTCGTCGATGTCGGATTATGCGAGTCTGTTTTGCTCTATCATCCTTTTAGTGGTAGTAGCTGGTGTGACTTTTCTCAGTAATCCTTTTGGTGGTGGGTCTATCATTTCTTCGATGTCAGATTGTGCGAGTGTGTTTTGCTCTATCATCCCTTTGGTGGTAGTAGCTGGTGTGAGTTTGCTCAGTAATCCTTTTTGTGGTGTGTCTGTCATTTCATCGATGTTAGATTCTGCGAATGTGTTTTGCTCTATAATCCTTTTGGTGATAGTAAATGGTGTGAGTTAGCTCCGTCATCCTTTTGCTGGTCGGTCTGTCATTTCGTCGATGTCAGATTGTGCGAGTGTGTTTTGCTCTATTATCCTTTTGGTGGTATTAGCCGTTGTGAGTTCGCTCCATCATCCTTTTGGTGGTGGGTCTGTCATTTCATCAATGTCAGATTGTGCGAGTGTGTTTTTCTCTATCATCCGTTTGGTGGTAGTAGCCGGAGTGAGTTTGCTCTGTAGTCCTTTTGGTGGTGGGTCTGTGATTTCTTCGATGCTAGATTGTGCGAGTTTGTTTTTCTCTATCATCCTTTTGGTTTTAGTAGCCGGTGTGAGTTTGCGCCGTCATGCTTTTGGTGGTGGGTCTGTCATTTCGTCGATGTCTGATTGTGCGAGTGTTTTGCTCTATCATTCTTTTAGTGGTAGTTGCCGGTGTGAGTTTGATCAGTCATCCTTTTGGTGGTGGGTCTATTATTTCATCGATGTCAAATTGTGCGAGTCTGTTTTGCTCTATCATCCTTTTGGTGGTAGTAGCTGATGTAAGTTTGCTCAGTAATCCTTTTGGTGGTGGGTCTGTCATTTAATCGATGTCAGATTGTATGAGTGTGTTTTGCTCTATCATCCTTTTGGTGATAGTAGCTGGTGTGAGTTAGCTCCGTCATCCTTTTGGTGGTCGGTTTGTCATTCCGTCGATGTCAGATTGTGCGAGTGTGTTTTGCTCTATTATCCTTTTGGTGGTATTAGCCATTGTGAGTTCGCTCCGTCATCCTTTTGGTGGTGGGTCTGTCATTTCATCGATGTCAGATTGTGCGAGTGTGTTTTGCTATATCATCCGTTTAGTGGTATTAGCCGGTGTGAGTTTGCTCTGTCATCCTCTTGGTGGTGGGTCTGTGATTTCGTCGATGCTAGATTGTGCGAGTTTTTTTTCTCTATCATCCTCTTGGTTTTAGTAGCCGGTGTGAGTTCGATCCGTCTTCCGTTTGGTGGTGGGTCTGTCATTTCGTCGATGTCGGATTATGCGAGTCTGTTTTGCTCTATCATCCTTTTAGTGGTAGTAACTGGTGTGACTTTTCTCAGTAATCCTTTTGGTGGTGGGTCTATCATTTCTTCGATGTCAGATTGTGCGAGTGTGTTTTGCTCTATCATCCCTTTGGTGGTAGTAGCTGGTGTGAGTTTGCTCAGTAATCCTTTTTGTGGTGTGTCTGTCATTTCATCGATGTTAGATTCTGCGAATGTGTTTTGCTCTATAATCCTTTTGGTGATAGTAAATGGTGTGAGTTAGCTCCGTCATCCTTTTGCTGGTCGGTCTGTCATTTCGTCGATGTCAGATTGTGCGAGTGTGTTTTGCTCTATTATCCTTTTGGTGGTATTAGCCGTTGTGAGTTCGCTCCATCATCCTTTTGGTGGTGGGTCTGTCATTTCATCAATGTCAGATTGTGCGAGTGTGTTTTTCTCTATCATCCGTTTGGTGGTAGTAGCCGGAGTGAGTTTGCTCTGTAGTCCTTTTGGTGGTGGGTCTGTGATTTCTTCGATGCTAGATTGTGCGAGTTTGTTTTTCTCTATCATCCTTTTGGTTTTAGTAGCCGGTGTGAGTTTGCGCCGTCATGCTTTTGGTGGTGGGTCTGTCATTTCGTCGATGTCTGATTGTACGAGTGTTTTGCTCTATCATTCTTTTAGTGGTAGTTGCCGGTGTGAGTTTGATCAGTCATCCTTTTGGTGGTGGGTCTATTATTTCATCGATGTCAGATTGTGCGAGTCTGTTTTGCTCTATCATCCTTTTGGTGGTAGTAGCTGATGTAAGTTTGCTCAGTAATCCTTTTGGTGGTGGGTCTGTCATTTAATCGATGTCAGATTGTACGAGTGTGTTTTGCTCTATCATCCTTTTGGTGATAGTAGCTGGTGTGAGTTAGCTCCGTCATCCTTTTGGTGGTCGGTTTGTCATTCCGTCGATGTCAGGTTGTGCGAGTGTGTTTTGCTCTATTATCCTTTTCGTGGTATTAGCCATTGTGAGTTCGCTCCGTCATCCTTTTGGTGGTGGGTCTGTGATTTCTTCGATGCTAGATTGTGCGAGTTTGTTTTTCTCTATCATCCTTTTGGTTTTAGTAGCCGGTATGAGTTTGCTTCGTCTTCCGTTTGGTGGTGGGTCTGTCATTTCGTCGATGTCGGATTATGCGAGTCTGTTTTGCTCTATCATCCTTTTAGTGGTAGTAGCTGGTGTGACTTTTCTCAGTAATCCTTTTGGTGGTGGGTCTATCATTTCTTCGATGTCAGATTGTGCGAGTGTGTTTTGCTCTATCATCCCTTTGGTGGTAGTAGCTGGTGTGAGTTTGCTCAGTAATCCTTTTTGTGGTGTGTCTGTCATTTCATCGATGTTAGATTCTGCGAATGTGTTTTGCTCTATAATCCTTTTGGTGATAGTAAATGGTGTGAGTTAGCTCCGTCATCCTTTTGCTGGTCGGTCTGTCATTTCGTCGATGTCAGATTGTGCGAGTGTGTTTTGCTCTATTATCCTTTTGGTGGTATTAGCCGTTGTGAGTTCGCTCCATCATCCTTTTGGTGGTGGGTCTGTCATTTCATCAATGTCAGATTGTGCGAGTGTGTTTTTCTCTATCATCCGTTTGGTGGTAGTAGCCGGAGTGAGTTTGCTCTGTAGTCCTTTTGGTGGTGGGTCTGTGATTTCTTCGATGCTAGATTGTGCGAGTTTGTTTTTCTCTATCATCCTTTTGGTTTTAGTAGCCGGTGTGAGTTTGCGCCGTCATGCTTTTGGTGGTGGGTCTGTCATTTCGTCGATGTCTGATTGTGCGAGTGTTTTGCTCTATCATTCTTTTAGTGGTAGTTGCCGGTGTGAGTTTGATCAGTCATCCTTTTGGTGGTGGGTCTATTATTTCATCGATGTCAAATTGTGCGAGTCTGTTTTGCTCTATCATCCTTTTGGTGGTAGTAGCTGATGTAAGTTTGCTCAGTAATCCTTTTGGTGGTGGGTCTGTCATTTAATCGATGTCAGATTGTATGAGTGTGTTTTGCTCTATCATCCTTTTGGTGATAGTAGCTGGTGTGAGTTAGCTCCGTCATCCTTTTGGTGGTCGGTTTGTCATTCCGTCGATGTCAGATTGTGCGAGTGTGTTTTGCTCTATTATCCTTTTGGTGGTATTAGCCATTGTGAGTTCGCTCCGTCATCCTTTTGGTGGTGGGTCTGTCATTTCATCGATGTCAGATTGTGCGAGTGTGTTTTGCTATATCATCCGTTTAGTGGTATTAGCCGGTGTGAGTTTGCTCTGTCATCCTCTTGGTGGTGGGTCTGTGATTTCGTCGATGCTAGATTGTGCGAGTTTTTTTTCTCTATCATCCTCTTGGTTTTAGTAGCCGGTGTGAGTTCGATCCGTCTTCCGTTTGGTGGTGGGTCTGTCATTTCGTCGATGTCGGATTATGCGAGTCTGTTTTGCTCTATCATCCTTTTAGTGGTAGTAACTGGTGTGACTTTTCTCAGTAATCCTTTTGGTGGTGGGTCTATCATTTCTTCGATGTCAGATTGTGCGAGTGTGTTTTGCTCTATCATCCCTTTGGTGGTAGTAGCTGGTGTGAGTTTGCTCAGTAATCCTTTTTGTGGTGTGTCTGTCATTTCATCGATGTTAGATTCTGCGAATGTGTTTTGCTCTATAATCCTTTTGGTGATAGTAAATGGTGTGAGTTAGCTCCGTCATCCTTTTGCTGGTCGGTCTGTCATTTCGTCGATGTCAGATTGTGCGAGTGTGTTTTGCTCTATTATCCTTTTGGTGGTATTAGCCGTTGTGAGTTCGCTCCATCATCCTTTTGGTGGTGGGTCTGTCATTTCATCAATGTCAGATTGTGCGAGTGTGTTTTTCTCTATCATCCGTTTGGTGGTAGTAGCCGGAGTGAGTTTGCTCTGTAGTCCTTTTGGTGGTGGGTCTGTGATTTCTTCGATGCTAGATTGTGCGAGTTTGTTTTTCTCTATCATCCTTTTGGTTTTAGTAGCCGGTGTGAGTTTGCGCCGTCATGCTTTTGGTGGTGGGTCTGTCATTTCGTCGATGTCTGATTGTACGAGTGTTTTGCTCTATCATTCTTTTAGTGGTAGTTGCCGGTGTGAGTTTGATCAGTCATCCTTTTGGTGGTGGGTCTATTATTTCATCGATGTCAGATTGTGCGAGTCTGTTTTGCTCTATCATCCTTTTGGTGGTAGTAGCTGATGTAAGTTTGCTCAGTAATCCTTTTGGTGGTGGGTCTGTCATTTAATCGATGTCAGATTGTACGAGTGTGTTTTGCTCTATCATCCTTTTGGTGATAGTAGCTGGTGTGAGTTAGCTCCGTCATCCTTTTGGTGGTCGGTTTGTCATTCCGTCGATGTCAGGTTGTGCGAGTGTGTTTTGCTCTATTATCCTTTTCGTGGTATTAGCCATTGTGAGTTCGCTCCGTCATCCTTTTGGTGGTGGGTCTGTCATTTCATCGATGTTAGATTGTGCGAGTGTGTTTTGCTATATCATCCGTTTAGTGGTATTAGCCGGTGTGAGTTTGCTCTGTCATCCTCTTGGTGGTGGGTCTGTGATTTCGTCGATGCTAGATTGTGCGAGTTTTTTTTCTCTATCATCCTCTTGGTTTTAGTAGCCGGTGTGAGTTCGATCCGTCTTCCGTTTGGTGGTGGGTCTGTCATTTCATCGATGTCGGATTATGCGAGTCTGTTTTGCTCTATCATCCTTTTAGTGGTAGTAGCTGGTGTGACTTTTCTCAGTAATCCTTTTGGTGGTGGGTCTATCATTTCTTCGATGTCAGATTGTGCGAGTCTGTTTTTCTCTATCATCCCTTTGGTGGTAGTAGCTGGTGTGAGTTTGCTCAGTAATTCTTTTTGTGATGTGTCTGTCATTTCATCGATGTTAGATTCTGCGAATGTGTTTTGCTCTATAATCCTTTGGGTGATAGTAAATGGTGTGAGTTAGCCCCGTCATCCTTTTGCTGGTCGGTCTGTCATTTCGTCGATGTCAGATTGTGCGAGTGTGTTTTGCTCTATTATCCTTTTGGTGGTATTAGCCGTTGTGAGTTCGCTCCATCATCCTTTTGGTGGTGGGTCTGTCATTTCATCAATGTCAGGTTGTGCGAGTGTGTTTTTCTCTATCATCCGTTTGGTGGTAGTAGCCGGAGTGAGTTTGCTCTGTCATCCTTTTGGTGGTGGGTCTGTGATTTCTTCGATGCTAGATTGTGCGAGTTTGTTTTTCTCTATCATCCTTTTGGTTTTAGTAGCCGGTGTGAGTTTGCGCCGTCATGCTTTTGGTGGTGGGTCTGTCATTTCGTCGATGTCTGATTGTGCGAGTGTTTTGCTCTATCATTCTTTTAGTGGTAGTTGCCGGTGTGAGTTTGATCAGTCATCCTTTTGGTGATGGGTCTATTATTTCATCGATGTCAGATTGTGCGAGTCTGTTTTGCTCTATCATCCTTTTGGTGGTAGTAGCTGATGTAAGTTTGCTCAGTAATCCTTTTGGTGGTGGGTCTGTCATTTAATCGATGTCAGATTGTACGAGTGTGTTTTGCTCTATCATCCTTTTGGTGATAGTAGCCGGTGTGAGTTAGCTCCGTCATCCTTTTGGTGGTCGGTTTGTCATTCCGTCGATGTCAGATTGTGCGAGTGTGTTTTGCTCTATTATCCTTTTGGTGGTATTAGCCGTTGTGAGTTCGCTCCATCATCCTTTTGGTGGTGGGTCTGTCATTTCATCAATGTCAGGTTGTGCGAGTGTGTTTTTCTCTATCATCCGTTTGGTGGTAGTAGCCGGAGTGAGTTTGCTCTGTCATCCTTTTGGTGGTGGGTCTGTGATTTCTTCGATGCTAGATTGTGCGAGTTTGTTTTTCTCTATCATCCTTTTGGTTTTAGTAGCCGGTGTGAGTTTGCGCCGTCATGCTTTTGGTGGTGGGTCTGTCATTTCGTCGATGTCTGATTGTGCGAGTGTTTTGCTCTATCATTCTTTTAGTGGTAGTTGCCGGTGTGAGTTTGATCAGTCATCCTTTTGGTGATGGGTCTATTATTTCATCGATGTCAGATTGTGCGAGTCTGTTTTGCTCTATCATCCTTTTGGTGGTAGTAGCTGATGTAAGTTTGCTCAGTAATCCTTTTGGTGGTGGGTCTGTCATTTAATCGATGTCAGATTGTACGAGTGTGTTTTGCTCTATCATCCTTTTGGTGATAGTAGCCGGTGTGAGTTAGCTCCGTCATCCTTTTGGTGGTCGGTTTGTCATTCCGTCGATGTCAGATTGTGCGAGTGTGTTTTGCTCTATTATCCTTTTGGTGGTATTAGCCATTGTGAGTTCGCTCCGTCATCCTTTTGGTGGTGGGTCTGTCATTTCATCGATGTCAGATTGTGCGAGTGTGTTTTGCTATATCATCCGTTTAGTGGTATTAGCCGGTGTGAGTTTGCTCTGTCATCCTCTTGGTGGTGGGTCTGTGATTTCGTCGATGCTAGATTGTGCGAGTTTTTTTTCTCTATCATCCTCTTGGTTTTCGTAGCCGGTGTGAGTTCGATCCGTCTTCCGTTTGGTGGTGGGTCTGTCATTTCGTCGATGTCGGATTATGCGAGTCTGTTTTGCTCTATCATCCTTTTAATGGTAGTAGCTGGTGTGACTTTTCTCAGTAATCCTTTTGGTGGTGGGTCTATCATTTCTTCGATGTCAGATTGTGCGAGTGTGTTTTGCTCTATCATCCCTTTGGTGGTAGTAGCTGGTGTGAGTTTGCTCAGTAATCCTTTTTGTGGTGTGTCTGTCATTTCATCGATGTTAGATTCTGCGAATGTGTTTTGCTCTATAATCCTTTTGGTGATAGTAAATGGTGTGAGTTAGCTCCGTCATCCTTTTGCTGGTCGGTCTGTCATTTCGTCGATGTCAGATTGTGCGAGTGTGTTTTGCTCTATTATCCTTTTGGTGGTATTAGCCGTTGTGAGTTCGCTCCATCATCCTTTTGGTGGTGGGTCTGTCATTTCATCAATGTCAGATTGTGCGAGTGTGTTTTTCTCTATCATCCGTTTGGTGGTAGTAGCCGGAGTGAGTTTGCTCTGTCATCCTTTTGGTGGTGGGTCTGTGATTTCTTCGATGCTAGATTGTGCGAGTTTGTTTTTCTCTATCATCCTTTTGGTTTTAGTAGCCGGTGTGAGTTTGCGCCGTCATGCTTTTGGTGGTGGGTCTGTCATTTCGTCGATGTCTGATTGTGCGAGTGTTTTGCTCTATCATTCTTTTAGTGGTAGTAGCCAGTGTGAGTTTGATCAGTCATCCTTTTGGTGGTGGGTCTATTATTTCATCGATGTCAGATTGTGCGAGTCTGTTTTGCTCTATCATCCTTTTGGTGGAAGTAGCTGCTGTGAGTTTGCTCAGTAATGCTTTTGGTGGTGGGTCTGTCATTTCATCGATGTCAGATTGTACGAGTGTGTTTTGCTCTATCATCCTTTTGGTGATAGTAGCCGGTGTGAGTTAGCTCCGTCATCCTTTTGGTGGTCGGTTTGTCATTCCGTCGATTTCAGATTGTGCGAGTGTGTTTTGCTCTATTATCCTTTTGGTGGTATTAGCCATTGTGAGTTCGCTCCGTCATCCTTTTGGTGGTGGGTCTGTCATTTCATCGATGTCAGATTGTGCGAGTGTGTTTTGCTATATCATCCGTTTAGTGGTTTTAGCCGGTGTGAGTTTGCTCTGTCATCCTCTTGGTGGTGGGTCTGTGATTTCGTCGATGCTAGATTGTGCGAGTTTTTTTTCTCTATCATCCTCTTGGTTTTAGTAGCCGGTGTGAGTTCGATCCGTCTTCTGTTTGGTGGTGGGTTTGTCATTTCGTCGATGTCGGATTATGCGAGTCTGTTTTGCTCTATCATCCTTTTAATGGTAGTAGCTGGTGTAACTTTTCTCAGTAATCCTTTTGGTGGTGGGTCTATCATTTCTTCGATGTCAGATTGTGCGAGTGTGTTTTGCTCTATCATCCCTTTGGTGGTAGTAGCTGGTGTGAGTTTGCTCAGTAATCCTTTTTGTGGTGTGTCTGTCATTTCATCGATGTTAGATTCTGCGAATGTGTTTTGCTCTATAATCCTTTTGGTGATAGTAAATGGTGTGAGTTAGCTCCGTCATCCTTTTGCTGGTCGGTCTGTCATTTCGTCGATGTCAGATTGTGCGAGTGTGTTTTGCTCTATTATCCTTTTGGTGGTATTAGCCGTTGTGAGTTCGCTCCATCATCCTTTTGGTGGTGGGTCTGTCATTTCATCAATGTCAGATTGTGCGAGTGTGTTTTTCTTTATCATCCGTTTGGTGGTAGTAGCCGGAGTGAGTTTGCTCTGTCATCCTTTTGGTGGTGGGTCTGTGATTTCTTCGATGCTAGATTGTGCGAGTTTGTTTTTCTCTATCATCCTTTTGGTTTTAGTAGCCGGTGTGAGTTTGCGCCGTCATGCTTTTGGTGGTGGGTCTGTCATTTCGTCGATGTCTGATTGTGCGAGTGTTTTGCTCTATCATTCTTTTAGTGGTAGTTGCCGGTGTGAGTTTGATCAGTCATCCTTTTGGTGATGGGTCTATTATTTCATCGATGTCAGATTGTGCGAGTCTGTTTTGCTCTATCATCCTTTTGGTGGTAGTAGCTGATGTAAGTTTGCTCAGTAATCCTTTTGGTGGTGGGTCTGTCATTTAATCGATGTCAGATTGTACGAGTGTGTTTTGCTCTATCATCCTTTTGGTGATAGTAGCCGGTGTGAGTTAGCTCCGTCATCCTTTTGGTGGTCGGTTTGTCATTCCGTCGATGTCAGATTGTGCGAGTGTGTTTTGCTCTATTATCCTTTTGGTGGTATTAGCCGTTGTGAGTTCGCTCCATCATCCTTTTGGTGGTGGGTCTGTCATTTCATCAATGTCAGGTTGTGCGAGTGTGTTTTTCTCTATCATCCGTTTGGTGGTAGTAGCCGGAGTGAGTTTGCTCTGTCATCCTTTTGGTGGTGGGTCTGTGATTTCTTCGATGCTAGATTGTGCGAGTTTGTTTTTCTCTATCATCCTTTTGGTTTTAGTAGCCGGTGTGAGTTTGCGCCGTCATGCTTTTGGTGGTGGGTCTGTCATTTCGTCGATGTCTGATTGTGCGAGTGTTTTGCTCTATCATTCTTTTAGTGGTAGTTGCCGGTGTGAGTTTGATCAGTCATCCTTTTGGTGATGGGTCTATTATTTCATCGATGTCAGATTGTGCGAGTCTGTTTTGCTCTATCATCCTTTTGGTGGTAGTAGCTGATGTAAGTTTGCTCAGTAATCCTTTTGGTGGTGGGTCTGTCATTTAATCGATGTCAGATTGTACGAGTGTGTTTTGCTCTATCATCCTTTTGGTGATAGTAGCCGGTGTGAGTTAGCTCCGTCATCCTTTTGGTGGTCGGTTTGTCATTCCGTCGATGTCAGATTGTGCGAGTGTGTTTTGCTCTATTATCCTTTTGGTGGTATTAGCCATTGTGAGTTCGCTCCGTCATCCTTTTGGTGGTGGGTCTGTCATTTCATCGATGTCAGATTGTGCGAGTGTGTTTTGCTATATCATCCGTTTAGTGGTATTAGCCGGTGTGAGTTTGCTCTGTCATCCTCTTGGTGGTGGGTCTGTGATTTCGTCGATGCTAGATTGTGCGAGTTTTTTTTCTCTATCATCCTCTTGGTTTTCGTAGCCGGTGTGAGTTCGATCCGTCTTCCGTTTGGTGGTGGGTCTGTCATTTCGTCGATGTCGGATTATGCGAGTCTGTTTTGCTCTATCATCCTTTTAATGGTAGTAGCTGGTGTGACTTTTCTCAGTAATCCTTTTGGTGGTGGGTCTATCATTTCTTCGATGTCAGATTGTGCGAGTGTGTTTTGCTCTATCATCCCTTTGGTGGTAGTAGCTGGTGTGAGTTTGCTCAGTAATCCTTTTTGTGGTGTGTCTGTCATTTCATCGATGTTAGATTCTGCGAATGTGTTTTGCTCTATAATCCTTTTGGTGATAGTAAATGGTGTGAGTTAGCTCCGTCATCCTTTTGCTGGTCGGTCTGTCATTTCGTCGATGTCAGATTGTGCGAGTGTGTTTTGCTCTATTATCCTTTTGGTGGTATTAGCCGTTGTGAGTTCGCTCCATCATCCTTTTGGTGGTGGGTCTGTCATTTCATCAATGTCAGATTGTGCGAGTGTGTTTTTCTCTATCATCCGTTTGGTGGTAGTAGCCGGAGTGAGTTTGCTCTGTCATCCTTTTGGTGGTGGGTCTGTGATTTCTTCGATGCTAGATTGTGCGAGTTTGTTTTTCTCTATCATCCTTTTGGTTTTAGTAGCCGGTGTGAGTTTGCGCCGTCATGCTTTTGGTGGTGGGTCTGTCATTTCGTCGATGTCTGATTGTGCGAGTGTTTTGCTCTATCATTCTTTTAGTGGTAGTAGCCAGTGTGAGTTTGATCAGTCATCCTTTTGGTGGTGGGTCTATTATTTCATCGATGTCAGATTGTGCGAGTCTGTTTTGCTCTATCATCCTTTTGGTGGAAGTAGCTGCTGTGAGTTTGCTCAGTAATGCTTTTGGTGGTGGGTCTGTCATTTCATCGATGTCAGATTGTACGAGTGTGTTTTGCTCTATCATCCTTTTGGTGATAGTAGCCGGTGTGAGTTAGCTCCGTCATCCTTTTGGTGGTCGGTTTGTCATTCCGTCGATTTCAGATTGTGCGAGTGTGTTTTGCTCTATTATCCTTTTGGTGGTATTAGCCATTGTGAGTTCGCTCCGTCATCCTTTTGGTGGTGGGTCTGTCATTTCATCGATGTCAGATTGTGCGAGTGTGTTTTGCTATATCATCCGTTTAGTGGTTTTAGCCGGTGTGAGTTTGCTCTGTCATCCTCTTGGTGGTGGGTCTGTGATTTCGTCGATGCTAGATTGTGCGAGTTTTTTTTCTCTATCATCCTCTTGGTTTTAGTAGCCGGTGTGAGTTCGATCCGTCTTCTGTTTGGTGGTGGGTTTGTCATTTCGTCGATGTCGGATTATGCGAGTCTGTTTTGCTCTATCATCCTTTTAATGGTAGTAGCTGGTGTAACTTTTCTCAGTAATCCTTTTGGTGGTGGGTCTATCATTTCTTCGATGTCAGATTGTGCGAGTGTGTTTTGCTCTATCATCCCTTTGGTGGTAGTAGCTGGTGTGAGTTTGCTCAGTAATCCTTTTTGTGGTGTGTCTGTCATTTCATCGATGTTAGATTCTGCGAATGTGTTTTGCTCTATAATCCTTTTGGTGATAGTAAATGGTGTGAGTTAGCTCCGTCATCCTTTTGCTGGTCGGTCTGTCATTTCGTCGATGTCAGATTGTGCGAGTGTGTTTTGCTCTATTATCCTTTTGGTGGTATTAGCCGTTGTGAGTTCGCTCCATCATCCTTTTGGTGGTGGGTCTGTCATTTCATCAATGTCAGATTGTGCGAGTGTGTTTTTCTCTATCATCCGTTTGGTGGTAGTAGCCGGAGTGAGTTTGCTCTGTCATCCTTTTGGTGGTGGGTCTGTGATTTCTTCGATGCTAGATTGTGCGAGTTTGTTTTTCTCTATCATCCTTTTGGTTTTAGTAGCCGGTGTGAGTTTGCGCCGTCATGCTTTTGGTGGTGGGTCTGTCATTTCGTCGATGTCTGATTGTGCGAGTGTTTTGCTCTATCATTCTTTTAGTGGTAGTAGCCAGTGTGAGTTTGATCAGTCATCCTTTTGGTGGTGGGTCTATTATTTCATCGATGTCAGATTGTGCGAGTCTGTTTTGCTCTATCATCCTTTTGGTGGAAGTAGCTGCTGTGAGTTTGCTCAGTAATGCTTTTGGTGGTGGGTCTGTCATTTCATCGATGTCAGATTGTACGAGTGTGTTTTGCTCTATCATCCTTTTGGTGATAGTAGCCGGTGTGAGTTAGCTCCGTCATCCTTTTGGTGGTCGGTTTGTCATTCCGTCGATGTCAGATTGTGCGAGTGTGTTTTGCTCTATTATCCTTTTGGTGGTATTAGCCATTGTGAGTTCGCTCCGTCATCCTTTTGGTGGTGGGTCTGTCATTTCATCGATGTCAGATTGTGCGAGTGTGTTTTGCTATATCATCCGTTTAGTGGTTTTAGCCGGTGTGAGTTTGCTCTGTCATCCTCTTGGTGGTGGGTCTGTGATTTCGTCGATGCTAGATTGTGCGAGTTTTTTTTCTCTATCATCCTATTGGTTTTAGTAGCCGGTGTGAGTTCGATCCGTCTTCCGTTTGGTGGTGGGTTTGTCATTTCGTCGATGTCGGATTATGCGAGTCTGTTTTGCTCTATCATCCTTTTAATGGTAGTAGCTGGTGTGACTTTTCTCAGTAATCCTTTTGGTGGTGGGTCTATCATTTCTTCGATGTCAGATTGTGCGAGTGTGTTTTGCTCTATCATCCCTTTGGTGGTAGTAGCTGGTGTGAGTTTGCTCAGTAATCCTTTTTGTGGTGTGTCTGTCATTTCATCGATGTTAGATTCTGCGAATGTGTTTTGCTCTATAATCCTTTTGGTGATAGTAAATGGTGTGAGTTAGCTCCGTCATCCTTTTGCTGGTCGGTCTGTCATTTCGTCGATGTCAGATTGTGCGAGTGTGTTTTGCTCTATTATCCTTTTGGTGGTATTAGCCGTTGTGAGTTCGCTCCATCATCCTTTTGGTGGTGGGTCTGTCATTTCATCAATGTCAGATTGTGCGAGTGTGTTTTTCTCTATCATCCGTTTGGTGGTAGTAGCCGGAGTGAGTTTGCTCTGTCATCCTTTTGGTGGTGGGTCTGTGATTTCTTCGATGCTAGATTGTGCGAGTTTGTTTTTCTCTATCATCCTTTTGGTTTTAGTAGCCGGTGTGAGTTTGCGCCGTCATGCTTTTGGTGGTGGGTCTGTCATTTCGTCGATGTCTGATTGTGCGAGTGTTTTGCTCTATCATTCTTTTAGTGGTAGTAGCCAGTGTGAGTTTGATCAGTCATCCTTTTGGTGGTGGGTCTATTATTTCATCGATGTCAGATTGTGCGAGTCTGTTTTGCTCTATCATCCTTTTGGTGGTAGTAGCTGGTGTGAGTTTGCTCAGTAATGCTTTTGGTGGTGGGTCTGTCATTTCATCGATGTCAGATTGTACGAGTGTGTTTTGCTCTATCATCCTTTTGGTGATAGTAGCCGGTGTGAGTTAGCTCCGTCATCCTTTTGGTGGTCGGTTTGTCATTCCGTCGATGTCAGATTGTGTGAGTGTGTTTTGCTCTATTATCCTTTTGGTGGTATTAGCCATTGTGAGTTCGCTCCGTCATCCTTTTGGTGGTGGGTCTGTCATTTCATCGATGTCAGATTGTGCGAGTGTGTTTTGCTATATCATCCGTTTAGTGGTATTAGCCGGTGTGAGTTTGCTCTGTCATCCTCTTGGTGGTGGGTCTGTGATTTCGTCGATGCTAGATTGTGCGAGTTTTTTTTCTCTATCATCCTCTTGGTTTTAGTAGCCGGTGTGCGTTCGATCCGTCTTCCGTTTGGTGGTGGGTCTGTCATTTTGTCGATGTCGGATTATGCGAGTCTGTTTTGCTCTATCATCCTTTTAATGGTAGTAGCTTGTGTGACTTTTCTCAGTAATCCTTTTGGTGGTGGGTCTATCATTTCTTCGATGTCAGATTGTGCGAGTGTGTTTTGCTCTATCATCCCTTTGGTGGTAGTAGCTGGTGTGAGTTTGCTCAGTAATCCTTTTTGTGGTGTGTCTGTCATTTCATCGATGTTAGATTCTGCGAATGTGTTTTGCTCTATAATCCTTTTGGTGATAGTAAATGGTGTGAGTTAGCTCCGTCATCCTTTTGCTGGTCGGTCTGTCATTTCGTCGATGTCAGATTGTGCGAGTGTGTTTTGCTCTATTATCCTTTTGGTGGTATTAGCCGTTGTGAGTTCGCTCCATCATCCTTTTGGTGGTGGGTCTGTCATTTCATCAATGTCAGATTGTGCAAGTGTGTTTTTCTCTATCATCCGTTTGGTGGTAGTAGCCGGAGTGAGTTTGCTCTGTCATCCTTTTGGTGGTGGGTCTGTGATTTCTTCGATGCTAGATTGTGCGAGTTTGTTTTTCTCTATCATCCTTTTGGTTTTAGTAGCCGGTGTGAGTTTGCGCCGTCATGCTTTTGGTGGTGGGTCTGTCATTTCGTCGATGTCTGATTGTGCGAGTGTTTTGCTCTATCATTCTTTTAGTGGTAGTAGCCAGTGTGAGTTTGATCAGTCATCCTTTTGGTGGTGGGTCTATTATTTCATCGATGTCAGATTGTGCGAGTCTGTTTTGCTCTATCATCCTTTTGGTGGTAGTAGCTGGTGTGAGTTTGCTCAGTAATGCTTTTGGTGGTGGGTCTGTCATTTCATCGATGTCAGATTGTACGAGTGTGTTTTGCTCTATCATCCTTTTGGTGATAGTAGCCGGTGTGAGTTAGCTCCGTCATCCTTTTGGTTGTCGGTTTATCATTCCGTCGATGTCAGATTGTGCGAGTGTGTTTTGCTCTATTATCCTTTTGGTGGTATTAGCCATTGTGAGTTCGCTCCGTCATCCTTTTGGTGGTGGGTCTGTCATTTCATCGATGTCAGATTGTGCGAGTGTGTTTTGCTATATCATCCGTTTAGTGGTATTAGCCGGTGTGAATTTGCTCTGTCATCCTCTTGGTGGTGGGTCTGTGATTTCGTCGATGCTAGATTGTGCGAGTTTTTTTTCTCTATCATCCTCTTGGTTTTAGTAGCCGGTGTGCGTTCGATCCGTCTTCCGTTTGGTGGTGGGTCTGTCATTTCGTCGATGTCGGATTATGCGAGTCTGTTTTGCTCTATCATCCTTTTAATGGTAGTAGCTGGTGTGACTTTTCTCAGTAATCCTTTTGGTGGTGGGTCTATCATTTCTTCGATGTCAGATTGTGCGAGTGTGTTTTGCTCTATCATCCCTTTGGTGGTAGTAGCTGGTGTGAGTTTGCTCAGTAATCCTTTTTGTGGTGTGTCTGTCATTTCATCGATGTTAGATTCTGCGAATGTGTTTTGCTCTATAATCCTTTTGGTGATAGTAAATGGTGTGAGTTAGCTCCGTCATCCTTTTGCTGGTCGGTCTATCATTTCGTCGATGTCAGATTGTGCGAGTGTGTTTTGCTCTATTATCCTTTTGGTGGTATTAGCCGTTGTGAGTTCGCTCCATCATCCTTTTGTGGTGGGTCTGTCATTTCATCAATGTCAGATTGTGCGAGTGTGTTTTTCTCTATCATCCGTTTGGTGGTAGTAGCCGGAGTGAGTTTGCTCTGTCATCCTTTTGGTGGTGGGTCTGTGATTTCTTCGATGCTAGATTGTGCGAGTTTGTTTTTCTCTATCATCCTTTTGGTTTTAGTAGCCGGTGTGAGTTTGCTTCGTCTTCCGTTTGGTGGTGGGTCTGTCATTTCGTCGATGTCGGATTATGCGAGTCTGTTTTGCTCTATCATCCTTTTAGTGGTAGTAGCTGGTGTGACTTTTCTCAGTAATCCTTTTGGTGGTGGGTCTATCATTTCTTCGATGTCAGATTGTGCGAGTGTGTTTTGCTCTATCATCCCTTTGGTGGTAGTAGCTGGTGTGAGTTTGCTCAGTAATCCTTTTTGTGGTGTGTCTGTCATTTCATCGATGTTAGATTCTGCGAATGTGTTTTGCTCTATAATCCTTTTGGTGATAGTAAATGGTGTGAGTTAGCTCCGTCATCCTTTTGCTGGTCGGTCTGTCATTTCGTCGATGTCAGATTGTGCGAGTGTGTTTTGCTCTATTATCCTTTTGGTGGTATTAGCCGTTGTGAGTTCGCTCCATCATCCTTTTGGTGGTGGGTCTGTCATTTCATCAATGTCAGATTGTGCGAGTGTGTTTTTCTCTATCATCCGTTTGGTGGTAGTAGCCGGAGTGAGTTTGCTCTGTCATCCTTTTGGTGGTGGGTCTGTGATTTCTTCGATGCTAGATTGTGCGAGTTTGTTTTTCTCTATCATCCTTTTGGTTTTAGTAGCCGGTGTGAGTTTGCGCCGTCATGCTTTTGGTGGTGGGTCTGTCATTTCGTCGATGTCTGATTGTGCGAGTGTTTTGCTCTATCATTCTTTTAGTGGTAGTTGCCGGTGTGAGTTTGATCAGTCATCCTTTTGGTGGTGGGTCTATTATTTCATCGATGTCAGATTGTGCGAGTCTGTTTTGCTCTATCATCCTTTTGGTGGTAGTAGCTGATGTAAGTTTGCTCAGTAATCCTTTTGGTGGTGGGTCTGTCATTTAATCGATGTCAGATTGTACGAGTGTGTTTTTCTCTATCATCCTTTTGGTGATAGTTGCCGGTGTGAGTTAGCTCCGTCATCCTTTTGGTGGTCGGTTTGTCATTCCGTCGATGTCAGATTGTGCGAGTGTGTTTTGCTCTATTATCCTTGTGGTGGTATTAGCCATTGTGAGTTCGCTCCGTCATCCTTTTGGTGGTGGGTCTGTCATTTCATCGATGTCAGATTGTGCGAGTGTGTTTTGCTATATCATCCGTTTAGTGGTATTAGCCGGTGTGAGTTTGCTCTGTCATCCTCTTGGTGGTGGGTCTGTGATTTCGTCGATGCTAGATTGTGCGAGTTTTTTTTCTCTATCATCCTCTTGGTTTTAGTAGCCGGTGTGAGTTCGATCCGTCTTCCGTTTGGTGGTGGGTCTATCATTTCGTCGATGTCGGATTATGCGAGTCTGTTTTGCTCTATCATCCTTTTAATGGTAGTAGCTGGTGTGACTTTTCTCAGTAATCCTTTTGGTGGTGGGTCTATCATTTCTTCGATGTCAGATTGTGCGAGTGTGTTTTGCTCTATCATCCCTTTGGTGGTAGTAGCTGGTGTGAGTTTGCTCAGTAATCCTTTTTGTGGTGTGTCTGTCATTTCATCGATGTTAGATTCTGCGAATGTGTTTTGCTCTATAATCCTTTTGGTGATAGTAAATGGTGTGAGTTAGCTCCGTCATCCTTTTGCTGGTCGGTCTATCATTTCGTCGATGTCAGATTGTGCGAGTGTGTTTTGCTCTATTATCCTTTTGGTGGTATTAGCCGTTGTGAGTTCGCTCCATCATCCTTTTGGTGGTGGGTCTGTCATTTCATCAATGTCAGATTGTGCGAGTGTGTTTTTCTCTATCATCCGTTTGGTGGTAGTAGCCGGAGTGAGTTTGCTCTGTCATCCTTTTGGTAGTGGGTCTGTGATTTCTTCGATGCTAGATTGTGCGAGTTTGTTTTTCTCTATCATCCTTTTGGTTTTAGTAGCCGGTGTGAGTTTGCTTCGTCTTCCGTTTGGTGGTGGGTCTGTCATTTCGTCGATGTCGGATTATGCGAGTCTGTTTTGCTCTATCATCCTTTTAGTGGTAGTAGCTGGTGTGACTTTTCTCAGTAATCCTTTTGGTGGTGGGTCTATCATTTCTTCGATGTCAGATTGTGCGAGTGTGTTTTGCTCTATCATCCCTTTGGTGGTAGTAGCTGGTGTGAGTTTGCTCAGTAATCCTTTTTGTGGTGTGTCTATCATTTCATCGATGTTAGATTCTGCGAATGTGTTTTGCTCTATAATCCTTTTGGTGATAGTAAATGGTGTGAGTTAGCTCCGTCATCCTTTTGCTGGTCGGTCTGTCATTTCGTCGATGTCAGATTGTGCGAGTGTGTTTTGCTCTATTATCCTTTTGGTGGTATTAGCCGTTGTGAGTTCGCTCCATCATCCTTTTGGTGGTGGGTCTGTCATTTCATCAATGTCAGATTGTGCGAGTGTGTTTTTCTCTATCATCCGTTTGGTGGTAGTAGCCGGAGTGAGTTTGCTCTGTCATCCTTTTGGTGGTGGGTCTGTGATTTCTTCGATGCTAGATTGTGCGAGTTTGTTTTTCTCTATCATCCTTTTGGTTTTAGTAGCCGGTGTGAGTTTGCGCCGTCATGCTTTTGGTGGTGGGTCTGTCATTTCGTCGATGTCTGATTGTGCGAGTGTTTTGCTCTATCATTCTTTTAGTGGTAGTAGCCAGTGTGAGTTTGATCAGTCATCCTTTTGGTGGTGGGTCTATTATTTCATCGATGTCAGATTGTGCGAGTCTGTTTTGCTCTATCATCCTTTTGGTGGTAGTAGCTGGTGTGAGTTTGCTCAGTAATGCTTTTGGTGGTGGGTCTGTCATTTCATCGATGTCAGATTGTACGAGTGTGTTTTGCTCTATCATCCTTTTGGTGATAGTAGCCGGTGTGAGTTAGCTCCGTCATCCTTTTGGTGGTCGGTTTGTCATTCCGTCGATGTCAGATTGTGTGAGTGTGTTTTGCTCTATTATCCTTTTGGTGGTATTAGCCATTGTGAGTTCGCTCCGTCATCCTTTTGGTGGTGGGTCTGTCATTTCATCGATGTCAGATTGTGCGAGTGTGTTTTGCTATATCATCCGTTTAGTGGTATTAGCCGGTGTGAGTTTGCTCTGTCATCCTCTTGGTGGTGGGTCTGTGATTTCGTCGATGCTAGATTGTGCGAGTTTTTTTTCTCTATCATCCTCTTGGTTTTAGTAGCCGGTGTGCGTTCGATCCGTCTTCCGTTTGGTGGTGGGTCTGTCATTTTGTCGATGTCGGATTATGCGAGTCTGTTTTGCTCTATCATCCTTTTAATGGTAGTAGCTTGTGTGACTTTTCTCAGTAATCCTTTTGGTGGTGGGTCTATCATTTCTTCGATGTCAGATTGTGCGAGTGTGTTTTGCTCTATCATCCCTTTGGTGGTAGTAGCTGGTGTGAGTTTGCTCAGTAATCCTTTTTGTGGTGTGTCTGTCATTTCATCGATGTTAGATTCTGCGAATGTGTTTTGCTCTATAATCCTTTTGGTGATAGTAAATGGTGTGAGTTAGCTCCGTCATCCTTTTGCTGGTCGGTCTATCATTTCGTCGATGTCAGATTGTGCGAGTGTGTTTTGCTCTATTATCCTTTTGGTGATATTAGCCGTTGTGAGTTCGCTCCATCATCCTTTTGGTGATGGGTCTGTCATTTCATCAATGTCAGATTGTGCGAGTGTGTTTTTCTCTATCATCCGTTTGGTGGTAGTAGCCGGAGTGAGTTTGCTCTGTCATCCTTTTGGTGGTGGGTCTGTGATTTCTTCGATGCTAGATTGTGCGAGTTTGTTTTTCTCTATCATCCTTTTGGTTTTAGTAGCCGGTGTGAGTTTGCTTCGTCTTCCGTTTGGTGGTGGGTCTGTCATTTCGTCGATGTCGGATTATGCGAGTCTGTTTTGCTCTATCATCCTTTTAGTGGTAGTAGCTGGTGTGACTTTTCTCAGTAATCCTTTTGGTGGTGGGTCTATCATTTCTTCGATGTCAGATTGTACGAGTGTGTTTTGCTCTATCATCCCTTTGGTGGTAGTAGCTGGTGTGAGTTTGCTCAGTAATCCTTTTTGTGGTGTGTCTGTCATTTCATCGATGTTAGATTCTGCGAATGTGTTTTGCTCTATAATCCTTTTGGTGATAGTAAATGGTGTGAGTTAGCTCCGTCATCCTTTTGCTGGTCGGTCTGTCATTTCGTCGATGTCAGATTGTGCGAGTGTCTTTTGCTATATTATCCTTTTGGTGGTATTAGCCGTTGTGAGTTCGCTCCATCATCCTTTTGGTGGTGGGTCTGTCATTTCATCAATGTCAGATTGTGCGAGTGTGTTTTTCTCTATCATCCGTTTGGTGGTAGTAGCCGGAGTGAGTTTGCTCTGTCATCCTTTTGGTGGTGGGTCTGTGATTTCTTCGATGCTAGATTGTGCGAGTTTGTTTTTCTCTATCATCCTTTTGGTTTTAGTAGCCGGTGTGAGTTTGCGCCGTCATGCTTTTGGTGGTGGGTCTGTCATTTCGTCGATGTCTGATTGTGCGAGTGTTTTGCTCTATCATTCTTTTAGTGGTAGTTGCCGGTGTGAGTTTGATCAGTCATCCTTTTGGTGGTGGGTCTATTATTTCATCGATGTCAGATTGTGCGAGTCTGTTTTGCTCTATCATCCTTTTGGTGGTAGTAGCTGATGTAAGTTTGCTCAGTAATCCTTTTGGTGGTGGGTCTGTCATTTAATCGATGACAGATTGTACGAGTGTGTTTTGCTCTATCATCCTTTTGGTGATAGTAGCCGGTGTGAGTTAGCTCCGTCATCCTTTTGGTGGTCGGTTTGTCATTCCGTCGATGTCAGATTGTGCGAGTGTGTTTTGCTCTATTGTCCTTTTGGTGGTATTAGCCATTGTGAGTTCGCTCCGTCATCCTTTTGGTGGTGGGTCTGTCATTTCATCGATGTCAGATTGTGCGAGTGTGTTTTGCTATATCATCCGTTTAGTGGTATTAGCCGGTGTGAGTTTGCTCTGTCATCCTCTTGGTGGTGGGTCTGTGATTTCGTCGATGCTAGATTGTGCGAGTTTTTTTTCTCTATCATCCTCTTGGTTTTAGTAGCCGGTGTGCGTTCGATCCGTCTTCCGTTTGGTGGTGGGTCTGTCATTTCGTCGATGTCGGATTATGCGAGTCTGTTTTGCTCTATCATCCTTTTAATGGTAGTAGCTTGTGTGACTTTTCTCAGTAATCCTTTTGGTGGTGGGTCTATCATTTCTTCGATGTCAGATTGTGCGAGTGTGTTTTGCTCTATCATCCCTTTGGTGGTAGTAGCTGGTGTGAGTTTGCTCAGTAATCCTTTTTGTGGTGTGTCTGTCATTTCATCGATGTTAGATTCTGCGAATGTGTTTTGCTCTATAATCCTTTTGGTGATAGTAAATGGTGTGAGTTAGCTCCGTCATCCTTTTGCTGGTCGGTCTATCATTTCGTCGATGTCAGATTGTGCGAGTGTGTTTTGCTCTATTATCCTTTTGGTGGTATTAGCCGTTGTGAGTTCGCTCCATCATCCTTTTGGTGGTGGGTCTGTCATTTCATCAATGTCAGATTGTGCGAGTGTGTTTTTCTCTATCATCCGTTTGGTGGTAGTAGCCGGAGTGAGTTTGCTCTGTCATCCTTTTGGTGGTGGGTCTGTGATTTCTTCGATGCTAGATTGTGCGAGTTTGTTTTTCTCTATCATCCTTTTGGTTTTAGTAGCCAGTGTGAGTTTGCTTCGTCTTCCGTTTGGTGGTGGGTCTGTCATTTCGTCGATGTCGGATTATGCGAGTCTGTTTTGCTCTATCATCCTTTTAGTGGTAGTAGCTGGTGTGACTTTTCTCAGTAATCCTTTTGGTGGTGGGTCTATCAGTTCTTCGATGTCAGATTGTACGAGTGTGTTTTGCTCTATCATCCCTTTGGTGGTAGTAGCTGGTGTGAGTTTGCTCAGTAATCCTTTTTGTGGTGTGTCTGTCATTTCATCGATGTTAGATTCTGCGAATGTGTTTTGCTCTATAATCCTTTTGGTGATAGTAAATGGTGTGAGTTAGCTCCGTCATCCTTTTGCTGGTCGGTCTGTCATTTCGTCGATGTCAAATTGTGCGAGTGTGTTTTGCTATATTATCCTTTTGGTGGTATTAGCCATTGTGAGTTCGCTCCATCATCCTTTTGGTGGTGGGTCTGTCATTTCATCAATGTCAGATTGTGCGAGTGTGTTTTTCTCTATCATCCGTTTGGTGGTAGTAGCCGGAGTGAGTTTGCTCTGTCATCCTTTTGGTGGTGGGTCTGTGATTTCTTCGATGCTAGATTGTGCGAGTTTGTTTTTCTCTATCATCCTTTTGGTTTTAGTAGCCGGTGTGAGTTTGCGCCGTCATGCTTTTGGTGGTGGGTCTGTCATTTCGTCGATGTCTGATTGTGCGAGTGTTTTGCTCTATCATTCTTTTAGTGGTAGTTGCCGGTGTGAGTTTGATCAGTCATCCTTTTGGTGGTGGGTCTATTATTTCATCGATGTCAGATTGTGCGAGTCTGTTTTGCTCTATCATCCTTTTGGTGGTAGTAGCTGATGTAAGTTTGCTCAGTAATCCTTTTGGTGGTGGGTCTGTCATTTAATCGATGTCAGATTGTACGAGTGTGTTTTGCTCTATCATCCTTTTGGTGATAGTAGCCGGTGTGAGTTAGCTCCGTCATCCTTTTGGTGGTCGGTTTGTCATTCCGTCGATGTCAGATTTTGCGAGTGTGTTTTGCTCTATTATCCTTTTGGTGGTATTAGCCATTGTGAGTTCGCTCCGTCATCCTTTTGGTGGTGGGTCTGTCATTTCATCGATGTCAGATTGTGCGAGTGTGTTTTTCTCTATCATCCGTTTGGTGGTAGTAGCCGGTGTGAGTTTGCTCTGCCATCCTCTTGGTAGTGGGTCTGTGATTTCGTCGATGCTAGATTGTGCGGGTTTGTTTTTCTCTATCATCCTCTTGGTTTTAGTAGCCGGTGTGAGTTCGATCCGTCTATCTTTTGGTGGTGGGTCTGTCATTTCGTCGATATCGGATTATGCGAGTCTGTTTTGCTCTATCATCCTTTTAGTGGTAGTAGCTGGTGTGACTTTTCTCAGTAATCCTTTTGGTGGTGGGTCTATCATTTCTTCGATGTCAGATTGTGCGAGTGTGTTTTGCTCTATCATCCCTTTGGTGGTAGTAGCTGGTGTGAGTTTGCTCAGTCATCCTTTTTGTGGTGGGTCTGTCATTTCATCGATGTTAGATTCTGCGAGTGTATTTTGCTCTATCATCCTTTTGGTGATAGTAGCCGGTGTGAGTTAGCTCCGTCATCCTTTTGCTGGTCGGTCTGTCATTTCGTCGATGTCAGATTGTGCGAGTGTGTTTTGCTCTATTATCCTTTTGGTGGTATTAGCCGTTGTGAGTTCGCTCCATCATCCTTTTGGTGGTGGGTCTGTCATTTCATCAATGTCAGATTGTGCGAGTGTGTTTTTCTCTATCATCCGTTTGGTGGTAGTAGCCGGAGTGAGTTTGCTCTGTCATCCTTTTGGTGGTGGGTCTGTGATTTCTTCGATGCTAGATTGTGCGAGTTTGTTTTTCTCTATCATCCTTTTGGTTTTAGTAGCCGGTGTGAGTTTGCGCCGTCATGCTTTTGGTGGTGGGTCTGTCATTTCGTCGATGTCTGATTGTGCGAGTGTTTTGCTCTATCATTCTTTTAGTGGTAGTTGCCGGTGTGAGTTTGATCAGTCATCCTTTTGGTGGTGGGTCTATTATTTCATCGATGTCAGATTGTGCGAGTCTGTTTTGCTCTATCATCCTTTTGGTGGTAGTAGCTGGTGTAAGTTTGCTCAGTAATCCTTTTTGTGGTGGGTCTGTCATTTAATCGATGTCAGATTGTACGAGTGTGTTTTTCTCTATCATCCTTTTGGTGATAGTTGCCGGTGTGAGTTAGCTCCGTCATCCTTTTGGTGGTCGGTTTGTCATTCCGTCGATGTCAGATTGTGCGAGTGTGTTTTGCTCTATTATCCTTGTGGTGGTATTAGCCATTGTGAGTTCGCTCCGTCATCCTTTTGGTGGTGGGTCTGTCATTTCATCGATGTCAGATTGTGCGAGTGTGTTTTGCTATATCATCCGTTTAGTGGTATTAGCCGGTGTGAGTTTGCTCTGTCATCCTCTTGGTGGTGGGTCTGTGATTTCGTCGATGCTAGATTGTGCGAGTTTTTTTTCTCTATCATCCTCTTGGTTTTAGTAGCCGGTGTGAGTTCGATCCGTCTTCCGTTTGGTGGTGGGTCTATCATTTCGTCGATGTCGGATTATGCGAGTCTGTTTTGCTCTATCATCCTTTTAATGGTAGTAGCTGGTGTGACTTTTCTCAGTAATCCTTTTGGTGGTGGGTCTATCATTTCTTCGATGTCAGATTGTGCGAGTGTGTTTTGCTCTATCATCCCTTTGGTGGTAGTAGCTGGTGTGAGTTTGCTCAGTAATCCTTTTTGTGGTGTGTCTGTCATTTCATCGATGTTAGATTCTGCGAATGTGTTTTGCTCTATAATCCTTTTGGTGATAGTAAATGGTGTGAGTTAGCTCCGTCATCCTTTTGCTGGTCGGTCTATCATTTCGTCGATGTCAGATTGTGCGAGTGTGTTTTGCTCTATTATCCTTTTGGTGGTATTAGCCGTTGTGAGTTCGCTCCATCATCCTTTTGGTGGTGGGTCTGTCATTTCATCAATGTCAGATTGTGCGAGTGTGTTTTTCTCTATCATCCGTTTGGTGGTAGTAGCCGGAGTGAGTTTGCTCTGTCATCCTTTTGGTAGTGGGTCTGTGATTTCTTCGATGCTAGATTGTGCGAGTTTGTTTTTCTCTATCATCCTTTTGGTTTTAGTAGCCGGTGTGAGTTTGCTTCGTCTTCCGTTTGGTGGTGGGTCTGTCATTTCGTCGATGTCGGATTATGCGAGTCTGTTTTGCTCTATCATCCTTTTAGTGGTAGTAGCTGGTGTGACTTTTCTCAGTAATCCTTTTGGTGGTGGGTCTATCATTTCTTCGATGTCAGATTGTGCGAGTGTGTTTTGCTCTATCATCCCTTTGGTGGTAGTAGCTGGTGTGAGTTTGCTCAGTAATCCTTTTTGTGGTGTGTCTATCATTTCATCGATGTTAGATTCTGCGAATGTGTTTTGCTCTATAATCCTTTTGGTGATAGTAAATGGTGTGAGTTAGCTCCGTCATCCTTTTGCTGGTCGGTCTGTCATTTCGTCGATGTCAGATTGTGCGAGTGTGTTTTGCTCTATTATCCTTTTGGTGGTATTAGCCGTTGTGAGTTCGCTCCATCATCCTTTTGGTGGTGGGTCTGTCATTTCATCAATGTCAGATTGTGCGAGTGTGTTTTTCTCTATCATCCGTTTGGTGGTAGTAGCCGGAGTGAGTTTGCTCTGTCATCCTTTTGGTGGTGGGTCTGTGATTTCTTCGATGCTAGATTGTGCGAGTTTGTTTTTCTCTATCATCCTTTTGGTTTTAGTAGCCGGTGTGAGTTTGCGCCGTCATGCTTTTGGTGGTGGGTCTGTCATTTCGTCGATGTCTGATTGTGCGAGTGTTTTGCTCTATCATTCTTTTAGTGGTAGTAGCCAGTGTGAGTTTGATCAGTCATCCTTTTGGTGGTGGGTCTATTATTTCATCGATGTCAGATTGTGCGAGTCTGTTTTGCTCTATCATCCTTTTGGTGGTAGTAGCTGGTGTGAGTTTGCTCAGTAATGCTTTTGGTGGTGGGTCTGTCATTTCATCGATGTCAGATTGTACGAGTGTGTTTTGCTCTATCATCCTTTTGGTGATAGTAGCCGGTGTGAGTTAGCTCCGTCATCCTTTTGGTGGTCGGTTTGTCATTCCGTCGATGTCAGATTGTGTGAGTGTGTTTTGCTCTATTATCCTTTTGGTGGTATTAGCCATTGTGAGTTCGCTCCGTCATCCTTTTGGTGGTGGGTCTGTCATTTCATCGATGTCAGATTGTGCGAGTGTGTTTTGCTATATCATCCGTTTAGTGGTATTAGCCGGTGTGAGTTTGCTCTGTCATCCTCTTGGTGGTGGGTCTGTGATTTCGTCGATGCTAGATTGTGCGAGTTTTTTTTCTCTATCATCCTCTTGGTTTTAGTAGCCGGTGTGCGTTCGATCCGTCTTCCGTTTGGTGGTGGGTCTGTCATTTTGTCGATGTCGGATTATGCGAGTCTGTTTTGCTCTATCATCCTTTTAATGGTAGTAGCTTGTGTGACTTTTCTCAGTAATCCTTTTGGTGGTGGGTCTATCATTTCTTCGATGTCAGATTGTGCGAGTGTGTTTTGCTCTATCATCCCTTTGGTGGTAGTAGCTGGTGTGAGTTTGCTCAGTAATCCTTTTTGTGGTGTGTCTGTCATTTCATCGATGTTAGATTCTGCGAATGTGTTTTGCTCTATAATCCTTTTGGTGATAGTAAATGGTGTGAGTTAGCTCCGTCATCCTTTTGCTGGTCGGTCTATCATTTCGTCGATGTCAGATTGTGCGAGTGTGTTTTGCTCTATTATCCTTTTGGTGGTATTAGCCGTTGTGAGTTCGCTCCATCATCCTTTTGGTGATGGGTCTGTCATTTCATCAATGTCAGATTGTGCGAGTGTGTTTTTCTCTATCATCCGTTTGGTGGTAGTAGCCGGAGTGAGTTTGCTCTGTCATCCTTTTGGTGGTGGGTCTGTGATTTCTTCGATGCTAGATTGTGCGAGTTTGTTTTTCTCTATCATCCTTTTGGTTTTAGTAGCCGGTGTGAGTTTGCTTCGTCTTCCGTTTGGTGGTGGGTCTGTCATTTCGTCGATGTCGGATTATGCGAGTCTGTTTTGCTCTATCATCCTTTTAGTGGTAGTAGCTGGTGTGACTTTTCTCAGTAATCCTTTTGGTGGTGGGTCTATCATTTCTTCGATGTCAGATTGTACGAGTGTGTTTTGCTCTATCATCCCTTTGGTGGTAGTAGCTGGTGTGAGTTTGCTCAGTAATCCTTTTTGTGGTGTGTCTGTCATTTCATCGATGTTAGATTCTGCGAATGTGTTTTGCTCTATAATCCTTTTGGTGATAGTAAATGGTGTGAGTTAGCTCCGTCATCCTTTTGCTGGTCGGTCTGTCATTTCGTCGATGTCAGATTGTGCGAGTGTGTTTTGCTATATTATCCTTTTGGTGGTATTAGCCGTTGTGAGTTCGCTCCATCATCCTTTTGGTGGTGGGTCTGTCATTTCATCAATGTCAGATTGTGCGAGTGTGTTTTTCTCTATCATCCGTTTGGTGGTAGTAGCCGGAGTGAGTTTGCTCTGTCATCCTTTTGGTGGTGGGTCTGTGATTTCTTCGATGCTAGATTGTGCGAGTTTGTTTTTCTCTATCATCCTTTTGGTTTTAGTAGCCGGTGTGAGTTTGCGCCGTCATGCTTTTGGTGGTGGGTCTGTCATTTCGTCGATGTCTGATTGTGCGAGTGTTTTGCTCTATCATTCTTTTAGTGGTAGTTGCCGGTGTGAGTTTGATCAGTCATCCTTTTGGTGGTGGGTCTATTATTTCATCGATGTCAGATTGTGCGAGTCTGTTTTGCTCTATCATCCTTTTGGTGGTAGTAGCTGATGTAAGTTTGCTCAGTAATCCTTTTGGTGGTGGGTCTGTCATTTAATCGATGACAGATTGTACGAGTGTGTTTTGCTCTATCATCCTTTTGGTGATAGTAGCCGGTGTGAGTTAGCTCCGTCATCCTTTTGGTGGTCGGTTTGTCATTCCGTCGATGTCAGATTGTGCGAGTGTGTTTTGCTCTATTGTCCTTTTGGTGGTATTAGCCATTGTGAGTTCGCTCCGTCATCCTTTTGGTGGTGGGTCTGTCATTTCATCGATGTCAGATTGTGCGAGTGTGTTTTGCTATATCATCCGTTTAGTGGTATTAGCCGGTGTGAGTTTGCTCTGTCATCCTCTTGGTGGTGGGTCTGTGATTTCGTCGATGCTAGATTGTGCGAGTTTTTTTTCTCTATCATCCTCTTGGTTTTAGTAGCCGGTGTGCGTTCGATCCGTCTTCCGTTTGGTGGTGGGTCTGTCATTTCGTCGATGTCGGATTATGCGAGTCTGTTTTGCTCTATCATCCTTTTAATGGTAGTAGCTTGTGTGACTTTTCTCAGTAATCCTTTTGGTGGTGGGTCTATCATTTCTTCGATGTCAGATTGTGCGAGTGTGTTTTGCTCTATCATCCCTTTGGTGGTAGTAGCTGGTGTGAGTTTGCTCAGTAATCCTTTTTGTGGTGTGTCTGTCATTTCATCGATGTTAGATTCTGCGAATGTGTTTTGCTCTATAATCCTTTTGGTGATAGTAAATGGTGTGAGTTAGCTCCGTCATCCTTTTGCTGGTCGGTCTATCATTTCGTCGATGTCAGATTGTGCGAGTGTGTTTTGCTCTATTATCCTTTTGGTGGTATTAGCCGTTGTGAGTTCGCTCCATCATCCTTTTGGTGGTGGGTCTGTCATTTCATCAATGTCAGATTGTGCGAGTGTGTTTTTCTCTATCATCCGTTTGGTGGTAGTAGCCGGAGTGAGTTTGCTCTGTCATCCTTTTGGTGGTGGGTCTGTGATTTCTTCGATGCTAGATTGTGCGAGTTTGTTTTTCTCTATCATCCTTTTGGTTTTAGTAGCCGGTGTGAGTTTGCGCCGTCATGCTTTTGGTGGTGGGTCTGTCATTTCGTCGATGTCTGATTGTGCGAGTGTTTTGCTCTATCATTCTTTTAGTGGTAGTTGCCGGTGTGAGTTTGATCAGTCATCCTTTTGGTGGTGGGTCTATTATTTCATCGATGTCAGATTGTGCGAGTCTGTTTTGCTCTATCATCCTTTTGGTGGTAGTAGCTGATGTAAGTTTGCTCAGTAATCCTTTTGGTGGTGGGTCTGTCATTTAATCGATGTCAGATTGTACGAGTGTGTTTTGCTCTATCATCCTTTTGGTGATAGTAGCCGGTGTGAGTTAGCTCCGTCATCCTTTTGGTGGTCGGTTTGTCATTCCGTCGATGTCAGATTTTGCGAGTGTGTTTTGCTCTATTATCCTTTTGGTGGTATTAGCCATTGTGAGTTCGCTCCGTCATCCTTTTGGTGGTGGGTCTGTCATTTCATCGATGTCAGATTGTGCGTGTGTGTTTTGCTATATCATCCGTTTAGTGGTAGTAGCCGGTGTGAGTTTGCTCTGCCATCCTCTTGGTAGTGGGTCTGTGATTTCGTCGATGCTAGATTGTGCGGGTTTGTTTTTCTCTATCATCCTCTTGGTTTTAGTAGCCGGTGTGAGTTCGATCCGTCTATCTTTTGGTGGTGGGTCTGTCATTTCGTCGATATCGGATTGTGCGAGTCTGTTTTGCTCTATCATCCTTTTAGTGGTAGTAGCTGGTGTGACTTTTCTCAGTAATCCTTTTGGTGGTGGGTCTATCATTTCTTCGATGTCACATTTTGCGAGTGTGTTTTGCTCTATCATCCCTTTGGTGGTAGTAGCTGGTGTGAGTTTGCTCAGTCATCCTTTTTGTGGTGGGTCTGTCATTTCATCGATGTTAGATTCTGCGAGTGTATTTTGCTCTATCATCCTTTTGGTGATAGTAGCCGGTGTGAGTTAGCTCCGTCATCCTTTTGCTGGTCGGTCTGTCATTTCGTCGATGTCAGATTGTGCGAGTGTGTTTTGCTCTATTATCCTTTTGGTGGTATTAGCCATTGTGAGTTTGCTCTGTCATCCTTTTGGTGGTGGGTCTGTCATGTCATCTATGTCAGATTGTGCGAGTGTGTTTTTCTCTATCATTCGTTTGGTGGTAGTAACCGGAGTGAGTTTGCTCTGTCATCCTTTTGGTGGTGGGTTTGTGATTTCTTCGATGCTAGATTGTGCGAGTTTGTTTTTCTCTATCATCCTCTTGGTTTTAGTAGTCGGTGTGAGTTCGCTCCGTATTCCTTTTGTTGGTGGGTCTGTCATTTCGTCGATGTCAGATTGTGCGAGTGTGTTTTGCTCTATCATCCGTTTAATCGTAGTAGCCGGTGTGAGTTTGCTCTGTCATCCTTTTGGTGGTGGGTCTGTGATTTCGTCGATGCTAGATTGTGCAAGTTTGTTTTTCTCTATTATCCTTTTGGTTTTAGTAGCCGGTGCGAGTTCGTTCTGTCTTCCTTTTGGTGATGGGTCTGTAATTTCGTCGATGTCAGATTCTGCGAGTGTTTTTCTCTATCATTCTTTTAGTGGTAGTAGCCGGTGTGAGTTTGATCAGTCATCCTTTTGGTGGTGGGTCTATTATTTCATCAATGTCAGATTTTGCGAGTCTGTTTTGCTCAATCATCATTTTGGTGGTAGTAGCTGGTGTGAGTTTGCTCAGTAATCCTTTTCGTGGTGAGTCTGTCATTTCATCGATGTCATATTGTACGAGTTTGTGTTTCTCTATCACACTTTTCGTAATAGTACCCAGCGTGAGTTGGCTCCGTCATCCTTTTGGTGGTGGGTCTGTGATTTTGTCGCCGCTAGATTGTGCGAGTTTGTTTTGCTCTATCATCCTTTTATTTTAGTAGCCAATGTGAGTTTGATCCGTCATCATTTTTGTGGTGGGTCTGTAATTTCGTCTATGTCAGATTTTGCGAGTGTTTTGCTCTATCATTCTTTTAGTGGTAGTAGCCGGTGTGAGTTTGCTCCGTCAGACTTTTGGTGGTGGGTCTGTCTTTTCATCGATTTCAAATTAAGCGAGTGTGTGATTCTCTATCATCCTTTTGGTGATAGTAGCCGGTGTTAGTTTGCTCAGTCATCCTTTTGGTGGTGGGTCTTTCATTTAGTCGATGTCAGATTGTGTGAGTGTGTTTTGCTCTGTCATCCTTTTGGTAGTAGTAGCTGGTGTGAGTTTCCTCAGTAATCCTTTTGGTGGTGGGTCTGTCATTTCATCGCTTTCAGATTCTGCGAGTGTGTTTTTCTCTATCGTCCTTTTGGTCTTAGTAATCGGTGTGAGTTCGCTCTGTCTTCCTTTTGGTGGTGGGTCTGTCATTTCATCGATGTCAGATTGTGCGAGTGTTTTGCTCTATCATTCTTTTAGTGGTAGTTGCCGGTGTGAGTTTGCTCAATCATCCTTTTGGTGGTGGGTCTATCATTTTATCGATGTCAGATTGTGCGAGTCTGTTTTGCTTTATCATCCTTTTAGTGGTAGTAGTTGGTGTGACTTTGCTCAGTAATCCTTTTGGTGGTGGGTCTATCATTTCTTCGATGTCAGATTGTGCGAGTGTGTTTTGCTCTATCATCCCTTTGGTGGTAGTAGCTGGTGTGAGTTTGCTCAGTAATCCTTTTTGTGGTGGGTCTGTCATTTCATCAATGTCAGATTCTACAAGTGTGTTTTTCTCTATCATCCTTTTGGTGATAGTAACTGGTGTGAGTTAGCTACGTCATCCTTTTGTTGGTCGGTCTGTCATTTCGTCGATGTCAGATTGTGCGAGTGTGTTTTGCTCTATTATCCTTTTGGTGGTATTAGCCATTGTGAGTTCGCTCCATCATCCTTTTGGTGGTGGGTCTGTCATTTCATCGATGTCAGATTGTGTGAGTGTGTTTTTCTCTATCATCTGTTTGGTGGTAGTAGCCGGTGTGAGTTTGCTCTGTCATCCTTTTGGTGGTGGGTCTATGATTTCTTCGATGCTAGATTGTGCGAGTTTGTTTTTCTCTATCATCCTGTTGGTTTTAGTAGCCGGTGTGAGTTTTCTCCGTCTTCCTTTTGGTGTAGGTCTGTCATTTCGTCGATGTCTGATTGTGCGAGTGTTTTGCTCTATCATTATTTTAGTGGTAGTAGCCGGTGTGAGTTTGATCAGTCATCCTTTTGGTGGTGGGTCTATTATTTCATCAATGTCAGATTTTGCGAGTCTGTTTTGCTCTATCATCCTTTTGGTGGTAGTAGCTGGTGTGAGTTTGCTCAGTAATCCTTTTGGTGGTGAGTTTGTCATTTCATCAATGTCAGATTGTACGAGTTTGTGTTGCTCTATCATACTTTTGGTAATAGTAGCCAGCGTGAGTTTGCTCCGTCATCCTTTTGGTGGTGGGTATGTGATTTTGTCGCCGCTAGATTGTGCGAGTTTGTTTTGCTCTATCAACCTTTTATTTTAGTAACCAATGTGAGTTCGATCCGTCATCATTTTTGTGGTGGGTCTGTAATTTCGTCTATGTCAGATTTTGCGAGTGTTTTTCTCTATCATTCTTTTAGTGGTAGTAGCCGGTGTAGGTTTATTCCGTCATCCTTTTGGTGGTGGGTCTGTCTTTTCATCGATTTCAAATTATGCGAGCGTGTGATTCTCTATCATCCTTTTGGTGATAGCATCCGGTGTGAGTTCGCTCAGTCATCCTTTTGGTGGTGGGTCTTTCATTTCGTCGATGTCAGATTGTGTGAGTGTGTTTTGCTCTCTCATCTTTTTGGTGGTAGTAGCTGGTGTGACTTTCCTCAGTAATCCTTTTAGTGGTGGGTCTGTCATTTCATCGCTTTCAGATTCTGCGAGTGTGTTTTTCTCTATCATCCTTTTGGTTTTAGTAACCGGTGTGAGTTCGCTCTGTCTTCCTTTTTGTGGTGGGTCTGTCATTTCGTCGATGTCAGATTGTGCGAGTGTTTTGCTCTATCATTCTTTTAGTGGTAGTTGCCGGTGTGAGTTTGCTCAATCATCCTTTTGGTGGTGGGTCTAACATTTTATCGATGTCAGATTGTACGAGTCTGTTTTGCTCTATCATCCTTTTAGTGGTAGTAGCTGGTGTGACTTTGCTCAGTAATCCTTTTGGTGGTGGGTCTATCATTTCTTCGATGTCAGATTGTGCGAGTGTGTTTTGCTCTATCATCCCTTTGGTGGTAGTAGCTGGTGTGAGTTTGCTCAGTAATCCTTTTTGTGTTGGGTCTGTCATTTAATCAATGTCAGATTCTGCAAGTGTGTTTTGCTCTATCATCCTTTTGGTGATAGTAACTGGTGTGAGTTAGCTCCGTCATCCTTTTGCTGGTCGGTCTATCATTTCGTCGATGTCAGATTGTGCAAGTTTGTTTTTCTCTATTATCCTTTTCGTGGTATTAGCCGTTGTGAGTTCTCTCCATCATCCTTTTGGTGGTGGGTCTGTCATTTCATCAATGTCAGATTGTGCGAGTGTGTTTTTCTCTATCATCCGTTTGGTGGTAGTAGCCGGAGTGAGTTTGCTCTGTCATCCTTTTGGTGGTGGGTCTGTGATTTCTTCGATGCTAGATTGTGCGAGTTTGTTTTTCTCTATCATCCTTTTGGATTTAGTAGCCGGTGTGAGTTTTCTCCGTCTTCCTTTTGGTCGTGGGTCTTTCATTTCGTCGATGTCTGATTGTGCGAGTGTTTTGCTCTATCATTCTTTTAGTGGTAGTAGCCGGTGTGAGTTTGATCAGTCATCCTTTTGGTGATAGTAGCCGGTGTGAGTTTGCTACGTCATCCTTTTGGTGGTGGGTCTTTCATTTCGTCGATGTCAGATTGTGTGAGTGTGTTTTGCTCTGTCATTCTTTTGGTGGTAGTAGTTGGTGTGAGTTTCCTCAGTAATCCTTTTGGTGGTGGGTCTGTCATTTCATCGCTTTCAGATTCTGCGAGTGTGTTTTTCTCTATCATCCATTTGGTTTTAGTAACCAGTGTGAGTTCACTCCGTCTTCCTTTTGGTGGTGGGTCTGTCATTTCATCTATGTCAGATTGTGCGAGTGTTTTGCTCTATCATTCTTTTAGTGGTAGTAGCCGGTGTGAGTTTGATCAGTCATCCTTTTGGTGGTGGGTCTATTATTTCATCAATGTCAGATTTTGCGAGTCTGTTTTGCTCTATCATCCTTTTGGTGGTAGTAGCTGGTGTGAGTTTGCTCAGTAATCCTTTTGGTGGTGAGTCTGTCATTTCATCGATGTCAGATTGTACGAGTTTGTGTTGCTCTATCATACTTTTGGTAATAGTAGCCAGCGTGAGTTTGCTCCGTCATCCTTTTGGTGGTGGGTATGTGATTTTGTCGCCGCTAGATTGTGCGAGTTTGTTTTGCTCTATCATCGTTTTATTTTAGTAGCCAATGTGAGTTCGATCCGTCATCATTTTTGTGGTGGGTCTGTAATTTTGTCTATGTCAGATTTTGCGAGTGTTTTTCTCTATCATTCTTTTAGTGGTAGTAGCCGGTGTGAGTTTGCTCTGTCATCCTTTTGGTGGTGGGTCTGTCTTTTCATCGATTTCAAATTATGCGAGTGTGTGATTCTCTATCATCCTTTTGGTGATAGCAGCCGGTGTGAGTTTGCTCAGTCATCCTTTTGGTGGTGGGTCTTTCATTTCGTCGATGTCAGATTGTGTGAGTGTGTTTTGCTCTCTCATCTTTTTGGTGGTAGTAGCTGGTGTGAGTTTCCTCAGTAATCCTTTTAGTGGTGGGTCTGTCATTTCATCGCTTTCAGATTCTGCGAGTGTGTTTTTCTCTATCATCCTTTTGGTTTTAGAAACCGGTGTGAGTTCGCTCTGTCTTCCTTTTGGTGGTGGGTCTGTCATTTCGTCGATGTCAGATTGTGCGAGTGTTTTGCTCTATCATTCTTTTAGTGGTAGTTGCCGGTGTGAGTTTGCTCAATCATCCTTTTGGTGGTGGGTCTAACATTTTATCGATGTCAGATTGTACGAGTCTGTTTTGCTCTATCATCCTTTTAGTGGTAGTGGCTGGTGTGACTTTGCTCAGTAATCCTTTTGGTGGTGGGTCTATCATTTCTTCGATGTCAGATTGTGCGAGTGTGTTTTGCTCTATCATCCCTTTGGTGGTAGTAGCTGGTGTGAGTTTGCTCAGTAATCCTTTTTGTGGTGGGTCTGTCATTTCATCAATGTCAGATTCTACAAGTGTGTTTTTCTCTATCATCCTTTTGGTGATAGTAACTGGTGTGAGTTAGCTACGTCATCCTTTTGTTGGTCGGTCTGTCATTTCGTCGATGTCAGATTGTGCGAGTGTGTTTTGCTCTATTATCCTTTTGGTGGTATTAGCCATTGTGAGTTCGCTCCATCATCCTTTTGGTGGTGGGTCTGTCATTTCATCGATGTCAGATTGTGTGAGTGTGTTTTTCTCTATCATCTGTTTGGTGGTAGTAGCCGGTGTGAGTTTGCTCTGTCATCCTTTTGGTGGTGGGTCTATGATTTCTTCGATGCTAGATTGTGCGAGTTTGTTTTTCTCTATCATCCTTTTGGTTTTAGTAGCCGGTGTGAGTTTTCTCCGTCTTCCTTTTGGTGTAGGTCTGTCATTTCGTCGATGTCTGATTGTGCGAGTGTTTTGCTCTATCATTATTTTAGTGGTAGTAGCCGGTGTGAGTTTGATCAGTCATCCTTTTGGTGGTGGGTCTATTATTTCATCAATGTCAGATTTTGCGAGTCTGTTTTGCTCTATCATCCTTTTGGTGGTAGTAGCTGGTGTGAGTTTGCTCAGTAATCCTTTTGGTGGTGAGTTTGTCATTTCATCAATGTCAGATTGTACGAGTTTGTGTTGCTCTATCATACTTTTGGTAATAGTAGCCAGCGTGAGTTTGCTCCGTCATCCTTTTGGTGGTGGGTATGTGATTTTGTCGCCGCTAGATTGTGCGAGTTTGTTTTGCTCTATCAACCTTTTATTTTAGTAACCAATGTGAGTTCGATCCGTCATCATTTTTGTGGTGGGTCTGTAATTTCGTCTATGTCAGATTTTGCGAGTGTTTTTCTCTATCATTCTTTTAGTGGTAGTAGCCGGTGTAGGTTTATTCCGTCATCCTTTTGGTGGTGGGTCTGTCTTTTCATCGATTTCAAATTATGCGAGCGTGTGATTCTCTATCATCCTTTTGGTGATAGCATCCGGTGTGAGTTCGCTCAGTCATCCTTTTGGTGGTGGGTCTTTCATTTCGTCGATGTCAGATTGTGTGAGTGTGTTTTGCTCTCTCATCTTTTTGGTGGTAGTAGCTGGTGTGACTTTCCTCAGTAATCCTTTTAGTGGTGGGTCTGTCATTTCATCGCTTTCAGATTCTGCGAGTGTGTTTTTCTCTATCATCCTTTTGGTTTTAGTAACCGGTGTGAGTTCGCTCTGTCTTCCTTTTTGTGGTGGGTCTGTCATTTCGTCGATGTCAGATTGTGCGAGTGTTTTGCTCTATCATTCTTTTAGTGGTAGTTGCCGGTGTGAGTTTGCTCAATCATCCTTTTGGTGGTGGGTCTAACATTTTATCGATGTCAGATTGTACGAGTCTGTTTTGCTCTATCATCCTTTTAGTGGTAGTAGCTGGTGTGACTTTGCTCAGTAATCCTTTTGGTGGTGGGTCTATCATTTCTTCGATGTCAGATTGTGCGAGTGTGTTTTGCTCTATCATCCCTTTGGTGGTAGTAGCTGGTGTGAGTTTGCTCAGTAATCCTTTTTGTGTTGGGTCTGTCATTTAATCAATGTCAGATTCTGCAAGTGTGTTTTGCTCTATCATCCTTTTGGTGATAGTAACTGGTGTGAGTTAGCTCCGTCATCCTTTTGCTGGTCGGTCTATCATTTCGTCGATGTCAGATTGTGCAAGTTTGTTTTTCTCTATTATCCTTTTCGTGGTATTAGCCGTTGTGAGTTCTCTCCATCATCCTTTTGGTGGTGGGTCTGTCATTTCATCAATGTCAGATTGTGCGAGTGTGTTTTTCTCTATCATCCGTTTGGTGGTAGTAGCCGGAGTGAGTTTGCTCTGTCATCCTTTTGGTGGTGGGTCTGTGATTTCTTCGATGCTAGATTGTGCGAGTTTGTTTTTCTCTATCATCCTTTTGGATTTAGTAGCCGGTGTGAGTTTTCTCCGTCTTCCTTTTGGTCGTGGGTCTTTCATTTCGTCGATGTCTGATTGTGCGAGTGTTTTGCTCTATCATTCTTTTAGTGGTAGTAGCCGGTGTGAGTTTGATCAGTCATCCTTTTGGTGATAGTAGCCGGTGTGAGTTTGCTACGTCATCCTTTTGGTGGTGGGTCTTTCATTTCGTCGATGTCAGATTGTGTGAGTGTGTTTTGCTCTGTCATTCTTTTGGTGGTAGTAGTTGGTGTGAGTTTCCTCAGTAATCCTTTTGGTGGTGGGTCTGTCATTTCATCGCTTTCAGATTCTGCGAGTGTGTTTTTCTCTATCATCCATTTGGTTTTAGTAACCAGTGTGAGTTCACTCCGTCTTCCTTTTGGTGGTGGGTCTGTCATTTCATCTATGTCAGATTGTGCGAGTGTTTTGCTCTATCATTCTTTTAGTGGTAGTAGCCGGTGTGAGTTTGATCAGTCATCCTTTTGGTGGTGGGTCTATTATTTCATCAATGTCAGATTTTGCGAGTCTGTTTTGCTCTATCATCCTTTTGGTGGTAGTAGCTGGTGTGAGTTTGCTCAGTAATCCTTTTGGTGGTGAGTCTGTCATTTCATCGATGTCAGATTGTACGAGTTTGTGTTGCTCTATCATACTTTTGGTAATAGTAGCCAGCGTGAGTTTGCTCCGTCATCCTTTTGGTGGTGGGTATGTGATTTTGTCGCCGCTAGATTGTGCGAGTTTGTTTTGCTCTATCATCGTTTTATTTTAGTAGCCAATGTGAGTTCGATCCGTCATCATTTTTATGGTGGGTCTGTAATTTTGTCTATGTCAGATTTTGCGAGTGTTTTTCTCTATCATTCTTTTAGTGGTAGTAGCCGGTGTGAGTTTGCTCTGTCATCCTTTTGGTGGTGGGTCTGTCTTTTCATCGATTTCAAATTATGCGAGTGTGTGATTCTCTATCATCCTTTTGGTGATAGCAGCCGGTGTGAGTTTGCTCAGTCATCCTTTTGGTGGTGGGTCTTTCATTTCGTCGATGTCAGATTGTGTGAGTGTGTTTTGCTCTCTCATCTTTTTGGTGGTAGTAGCTGGTGTGAGTTTCCTCAGTAATCCTTTTAGTGGTGGGTCTGTCATTTCATCGCTTTCAGATTCTGCGAGTGTGTTTTTCTCTATCATCCTTTTGGTTTTAGTAACCGGTGTGAGTTCGCTCTGTCTTCCTTTTGGTGGTGGGTCTGTCATTTCGTCGATGTCAGATTGTGCGAGTGTTTTGCTCTATCATTCTTTTAGTGGTAGTTGCCGGTGTGAGTTTGCTCAATCATCCTTTTGGTGGTGGGTCTAACATTTTATCGATGTCAGATTGTACGAGTCTGTTTTGCTCTATCATCCTTTTAGTGGTAGTGGCTGGTGTGACTTTGCTCAGTAATCCTTTTGGTGGTGGGTCTATCATTTCTTCGATGTCAGATTGTGCGAGTGTGTTTTGCTCTATCATCCCTTTGGTGGTAGTAGCTGGTGTGAGTTTGCTCAGTAATCCTTTTTGTGTTGGGTCTGTCATTTAATCAATGTCAGATTCTGCAAGTGTGTTTTGCTCTATCATCCTTTTGTTGATAGTAACTGGTGTGAGTTAGCTCCGTCATCCTTTTGCTGGTCGGTCTATCATTTCGTCGATGTCAGATTGTGCAAGTTTGTTTTTCTCTATTATCCTTTTCGTGGTATTAGCCGTTGTGAGTTCTCTCCATCATCCTTTTGAAGTGGGTCTTTCATTTCATCGATGTCAGATTGTGTGAGTGTGTTTTTCTCTATCATCCGTTTGGTGGTAGTAGCTGGTGTGAGTTTGCTCTGTCATCCTTTTGGTGGTGGGTCTGTGATTTCTTCGATGCTAGATTGTGCGAGTTTGTTTTTCTCTATCATCCTTTTGGATTTAGTAGCCGGTGTGAGTTTTCTCCGTCTTCCTTTTGGTCGTGGGTCTTTCATTTCGTCGATGTCTGATTGTGCGAGTGTTTTGCTCTATCATTCTTTTAGTGGTAGTAGCCGGTGTGAGTTTGATCAGTCATCCTTTTGGTGATAGTAGCCGGTGTGAGTTTGCTACGTCATCCTTTTGGTGGTGGGTCTTTCATTTCGTCGATGTCAGATTGTGTGAGTGTGTTTTGCTCTGTCATTCTTTTGGTGGTAGTAGTTGGTGTGAGTTTCCTCAGTAATCCTTTTGGTGGTGGGTCTGTCATTTCATCGCTTTCAGATTCTGCGAGTGTGTTTTTCTCTATCATCCATCTGGTTTTAGTAACCAGTGTGAGTTCACTCCGTCTTCCTTTTGGTGGTGGGTCTGTCATTTCATCTATGTCAGATTGTGCGAGTGTTTTGCTCTATCATTCTTTTAGTGGTAGTAGCCGGTGTGAGTTTGATCAGTCATCCTTTTGGTGGTGGGTCTATTATTTCATCAATGTCAGATTTTGCGAGTCTGTTTTGCTCTATCATCCTTTTGGTGGTAGTAGCTGGTGTGAGTTTGCTCAGTAATCCTTTTGGTGGTGAGTCTGTCATTTCATCGATGTCAGATTGTACGAGTTTCTGTTGCTCTATCATACTTTTGGTAATAGTAGCCAGCGTGAGTTTGCTCCGTCATCCTTTTGGTGGTGGGTATGTGATTTTGTCGCCGCTAGATTGTGCGAGTTTGTTTTGCTCTATCATCGTTTTATTTTAGTAGCCAATGTGAGTTCGATCCGTCATCATTTTTGTGGTGGGTCTGTAATTTTGTCTATGTCAGATTTTGCGAGTGTTTTTCTCTATCATTCTTTTAGTGGTAGTAGCCGGTGTGAGTTTGCTCTGTCATCCTTTTGGTGGTGGGTCTGTCTTTTCATCGATTTCAAATTATGCGAGTGTGTGATTCTCTATCATCCTTTTGGTGATAGCAGCCGGTGTGAGTTTGCTCAGTCATCCTTTTGGTGGTGGGTCTTTCATTTCGTCGATGTCAGATTGTGTGAGTGTGTTTTGCTCTCTCATCTTTTTGGTGGTAGTAGCTGGTGTGAGTTTCCTCAGTAATCCTTTTAGTGGTGGGTCTGTCATTTCATCGCTTTCAGATTCTGCGAGTGTGTTTTTCTCTATCATCCTTTTGGTTTTAGTAACCGGTGTGAGTTCGCTCTGTCTTCCTTTTGGTGGTGGGTCTGTCATTTCGTCGATGTCAGATTGTGCGAGTGTTTTGCTCTATCATTCTTTTAGTGGTAGTTGCCGGTGTGAGTTTGCTCAATCATCCTTTTGGTGGTGGGTCTAACATTTTATCGATGTCAGATTGTACGAGTCTGTTTTGCTCTATCATCCTTTTAGTGGTAGTGGCTGGTGTGACTTTGCTCAGTAATCCTTTTGGTGGTGGGTCTATCATTTCTTCGATGTCAGATTGTGCGAGTGTGTTTTGCTCTATCATCCCTTTGGTGGTAGTAGCTGGTGTGAGTTTGCTCAGTAATCCTTTTTGTGTTGGGTCTGTCATTTAATCAATGTCAGATTCTGCAAGTGTGTTTTGCTCTATCATCCTTTTGGTGATAGTAACTGGTGTGAGTTAGCTCCGTCATCCTTTTGATGGTCGGTCTATCATTTCGTCGATGTCAGATTGTGCGAGTTTGTTTTGCTCTATTATCCTTTTCGTGGTATTAGCCGTTGTGAGTTCGCTCCATCATCCTTTTGAAGTGGGTCTTTCTTTTCATCGATGACAGATTGTGTGAGTGTGTTTTTCTCTATCATCCGTTTGGTGGTAGTAGCCGGTGTGAGTTTGCTCTGTCATCCTTTTGGTGGTGGGTCTGTGATTTCTTCGATGCTAGATTGTGCGAGTTTGTTTTTCTCTATCATCCTTTTGGATTTAGTAGCCGATGTGAGTTTTCTCCGTCTTCCTTTTGGTGGTGGGTCTGTCATTTCGTCGATGTCTGATTGTGCGAGTGTTTTGCTCTATCATTCTTTTAGTGGTAGTAGCCGGTGTGAGTTTGATCAGTCATCCTTTTGGTGATAGTAGCCGGTGTGAGTTTGCTACGTCATCCTTTTGGTGGTGGGTCTTTCATTCCGTCGATGTCAGATTGTGTGAGTGTGTTTTGCTCTGTCATCCTTTTGGTGGTAGTAGCTGGTGTGAGTTTCCTCAGTAATCCTTTTGGTGGTGGGTCTGTCATTTCATCGCTTTCAGATTCTGCGAGTGTGTTTTTCTCTATCATCCATTTGGTTTTAGTAACCGGTGTGAGTTCACTCCGTCTTCCTTTTGGTGGTGGGTCTGTCATTTCATCTATGTCAGATTGTGCGAGTGTTTTGCTCTATCATTCTTTTAGTGGTAGTTGCCGGTGTGAGTTTGATCAATCATCCTTTTGGTGGTGGGTCTATCATTTCATCGATGTCAGATTGTGCGAGTCTGTTTTGCTCTATCATCCTTTTAGTGGTAGTAGCTGGTGTGACTTTTCTCAGTAATCCATTTGGTGGTGCGTCTATCATTTCTTAGATGTCAGATTGTGCGAGTGTGTTTTGCTCTATCATCCCTTTGGTGGTAGTAGCTGGTGTGAGTTTGCTCAGTAATCCTTTTTGTGGTGGGTCTGTCATTTCATCAATGTTAGATTCTGCGAGTGTGTTTTGCTCTATCATCCTTTTGGTGATAGTAAATGGTGTGAGTTAGCTCCGTCATCCTTTTGCTGGTCGGTCTGTCATTTTGTCGATGTCAGATTGTGCGAGTGTGTTTTGCTCTATTATCCTTTTGGTGGTATTAGCCGTTGTGAGTTCGCTCCATCATCCTTTTGGTGGTGGGTCTGTCATTTCATCAATGTCAGATTTTGCGAGTGTGTTTTTCTCTATCATCCGTTTGGTGGTAGTAGTCGGAGTGAGTATGCTCTGTCATCCTTTTGGTGGTGGGTCTGTAATTTCTTCGATGCTAGATTGTGCGAGTTTATTTTTCTCTATCATCCTTTTGGTTTTAGTAGCCGGTGTGAGTTTTCTCCGTCTTCCTTTTGGTGTAGGTCTGTCATTTCGTCGATGTCTGATTGTGCGAGTGTTTTGCTCTATCATTCTTTTAGTGGTAGTAGCCGGTGTGAGTTTGATCAGTCATCCTTTTGGTGGTGGGTCTATTATTTCATCAATGTCAGATTTTGCGAGTCTGTTTTGCTCTATCATCCTTTTGGTGGTAGTAGCTGGTGTGAGTTTTCTCAGTAATCCTTTTGGTGGTGAGTCTGTCATTTCATCGATGTTAGATTGTACGAGTTTGTGTTGCTCTATCATACTTTTGGTAATAGTAGCCAGCGTGAGTTTGCTCCGTCATCCTTTTGGTGGTGGGTATGTAATTTTGTCGCCGCTAGATTGTGCGAGTTTGTTTTGCTCTATCATCCTTTTATTTTAGTAGCCAATGTGAGTTCGATCCGTCATCATTTTTGTGGTGGGTCTGTAATTTCGTCTATGTCAGATTTTGCGAGTGTTTTGCTCTATCATTCTTTTAGTGGTAGTAGCCGGTGTGAGTTTGCTCCGTCATCCTTTGTGTGGTGGGTCTGTCTTTTCATCGATGTCAGAGTGTGTTTTGCTCTATCATCCTTTTGGTGATAGTAAATGGTGTGAGTTAGGTCCGTCATCCTTTTGCTGGTCGGTCTGTCATTTCGTCGATGTCAGATTATGCGAGTGTGTTTTGCTCTATTATCCTTTTGGTGGTATTAGCCGTTGTGAATTTGCTCCATCATCCTTTTGGTGGTGGGTCTGTCATTTCATCAATGTCAGATTATGCGAGTGTGTTTTTCTCTATCATCCGTTTGGTGGTAGTAGCCGGAGTGAGTTTGCTCTGTCATCCTTTTGGTGGTGGGTCTGTAATTTCTTCGATGCTAGATTGTGCGAGTTTGTTTTTCTCTATCATCCTTTTGGTTTTAGTAGCCGGTGTGAGTGTGTGAGTTTGCTCCGTCATCCTTTTGGTGGTGGGTCTGTAATTTCGTCGATATCTAATTGTGCGAATGTTTTGCTCTATCATTCTTTTAGTGGTAGTAGCCGGTGTGAGTTTGATCAGTCATCCTTTTGGTGCTGGGTCTATTATTTCATCGATGTCAGATTGTGCGAGCCTGTTTTGCTCTATCATCCTTTTGGTGGTAGTAGCTGGTGTGAGTTTGCTCAGTAATCCTTTTGGTGGTGGGTCTGTCATTTCATCGATGTCAGATTGTACGAGTGTGTTTTGCTCTATCATCCTTTTGTTCATAGTAGCCGGTGTGAGTTAGCTCCGTCATCCTTTTGCAGGTCGGTTTGTCATTACGTCGATGTCAGATTGTGCGAGTGTGTTTTGCTCTATTATCCTTTTGGTGGTATAAGCCATTGTGAGTTTGCTCCGTCATCCTTTTGGTGGTGGGTTTGTCATTTCATCGTTGTCAGATTGTGCGAGTGTGTTTTGCTATATCATCCGTTTAGTGGTAGTAGCCGGTGTGAGTTTGCTCTGTCATCCTCTTGGTGGTGGGTCTGTGATTTCGTCGATGCTAGATTGTGCGAGTTTGTTTTTCTCTATCATCCTCTTGGTTTTAGTAGCCAGTGTGAGTTCGATCCGTCTTCCTTTTGGTGGTGGGTCTGTCATTTCGTCGATGTCAGATTGTGCGAGTCTGTTTTGCTCTATCATCCTTTTAGTGGTAGTAGTTGGTGTGACTTTTCTCAGTAATCCTTTTGGTGGTCGGTCTATCATTTCTTCGTTGTCAGATTGTGCGAGTGTGTTTTTCTCTATCATCCCTTTGGTGGTAGTAGCTGGTGTGAGTTTGCTCAGTAATCCTTTTTGTGGTGGGTCTGTCATTTCAAAGACGTTAGATTCTACGAGTGTGTTTCGCTCTATTATCCTTTTGGTGATAGTAAATGGTGTGAGTTAGCTCCGTCATCCTTTTGCTGGTCGGTTTGTCATTCCGTCGATGTCTGATTGTGCGAGTGTGTTTTGCTCTATTGTCCTTTTGGTTGTATTAGCCATTGTGAGTTTGCTCCGTCATCCTTTTGGTGGTGGGTCTGACATTTCATCAACGTCAGATTATGCGAGTGTGTTTTGCTATATCATCCGTTTAGTGGTAGTAGCCGGTGTGAGTTTGCTCTGTCATCCTCTTGGTGGTGGGTCTGTGATTTCGTCTATGCTAGATTGTGTGAGTTTGTTTTTCTCTATCATCCTCTTGGTTTTAGTAGCCGGTGTGAGTTTGCTCCGTCTTCCTTTTGGTGGTGGGTCTGTCATTTCGTCAATGTCAGATTGTGCGAGTGTTTTTCTCTATCATTCTTTTAGTGGTAGTAGCTAGTGTGAGTTTGATCCATCATCCTTTTGGTGGTGGGTCTATTATTTAATCGATGTCAGATTGTGCGAGTCTGTTTTGCTTTATCATCCTTTTGGTGGTAGTAGGTGGTGTGAGTTTGCTCAGTAATCCTTTTGGTGGTGGGTCTGTCATTTCATCGATGTCAGATTGTACGAGTCTGTTTTGCTCTATCATCCTTTTGGTGATAGTAGCCGGTGTGAGTTAGATCCGTCATCCTTTTGTTGGTCGGTCTGTCATTCCGTCGATGTCAGATTGTGCGAGTGTGTTTTGCTCTATTGTCCTTTTGATGGTATTATCCATTTTGAGTTTGCTCCGTCATCCTTTTGGTGGTGGGTCTGTCATTTCATCGATGTCAGATTGTGCGAGTGTGATTTCCTATATCATCCGTTTATTGGTAGTAGCCAGTGTGAGTTTGCTCTGTCATCCTCTTGGTGGTGGGTCTGTGATTTCGTCGATGCTAGATTGTGCGAGTTTGTTTTTCTCTATCATCCTCTTTGTTTTAGTAGCCGGAGTGAGTTCGATCCGTCTTCCTTTTGGTGGTGGGTCTGTCATTACGTCGATGTCAGATTGTGCGAGTCTGTTTTGCTCTATCATCCTTTTAGTGGTAGTACATGTGTGACTTTTCTCAATAATCATTTTGGTGGTGGGTCTATCATTTCTTCGATGTTAGATTGTGCGAGTGTGTTTTGCTCTATCATCCCTTTGGTGGTAGTAGCTGGTGTGAGTTTGCTCAGTAATCCTTTTTGTGGTGGGTCTGTCATTTCATCGATGTTAGATTCTGCGAGTGTGTTTTGCTCTATCATCCTTTTGGTGATAGTAAATGGTGTGAGTTAGCTCCGTCATCCTTTTGCTGGTCGGTCTGTGATTTTGTCGATGTCAGATTGTGCGAGTGTGTTTTGCTCTATTATCCTTTTGGTGGTATTAGCCGTTGTGAGTTTGCTCCGTCATCCTTTTGGTGTGGGTCTTTCATGTCATCGATGTCAGATTGTGCGAGTGTGTTTTTCTCTATCATCCGTTTGGTGGTAGTAGCCGGAGTGAGTTTGCTCTGTCATCCTTTTGGTGGTGGGTCTGTGATTTCTTCGATGCTAGATTGTGCGAGTTTGTTTTTCTCTATCATCCTTTTGGTTTTAGTAGCCAGTGTGAGTTTGCTCCGTCATCCTTTTGGTGGTGGGTCTGTCATTTCGTCGATGTCTGATTGTTCGAGTGTTTTGCTCTATCATTCATTTAGTGGTAGTAGCCGGTGTGAGTTTGATCAGTCATCCTTTTGGTGGTAGTAGCTGGTGTGAGTTTGCTCAGTAATCCTTTTGGTGGGGGGTCTGTCATTTCATCGATGTCTGATTGTACGAGTGTGTTTTGCTCTATCATCCTTTTGGTGATAGTAGCCGGTGTGAGTTAGCTCCGTCATCCTTTTGCTGGTCGGTTTGTCATTCCGTCGGTGTCAGATTGTGCGAGTGTGTTTTGCTCTATTATCCTTTTGGTGGTATTAGCCATTGTGAGTTCGCTCCGTCATCCTTTTGGTGATGGGTCTGTCATTTCATCGATGTCAGATTGTGCGAGTGTGTTTTGCTATATAATCCGTTTAATGGTAGTAGCCGGTGTGAGTTTGCTCTGTCATCCTCTTGGTGGTGGGTCTGTGATTTCGTCGATGCTAGATTGGGCGGGTTTGTTTTTCTCTATCATCCTCTTGGTTTTAGTAGCCGGTGTGAGTTCGCTCCGTCTTCCTTTTGGTGGTGGGTCTGTCATTTCGTCAATGTCAGATTGTGCGAGTGTTTTTCTCTATCATTCTTTTAGTGGTAGTAGCTGGTGTGAGTTTGATCCATCATCCTTTTGGTGGTGGGTCTATTATTTAATCGATGTCAGATTGTGCGAGTCTGTTTTGCTTTATCATCCTTTTGGTGGTAGTAGGTGGTGTGAGTTTGCTCAGTAATCCTTTTGGTGGTGGGTCTGTCATTTCATCGATGTCAGATTGTACAAGTGTGTTTTGCTCTATCATCCTTTTGGTGATAGTAGCCGGTGTGAGTTAGCTCCGTCATCCTTTTGTTGGTCGGTCTGTCATTCCGTCGATGTCAGATTGTGCGAGTGTGTTTTGCTCTATTATCCTTTTGGTGGTATTAGCCATTGTGAGTTCGCTCCGTCATCCTTTTGGTGGTGCGTCTGTCATTTCATCGATGTCACATTGTGCGAGTGTGTTTTGCTATATCATCCGTTTAGTGGTAGTAGCCGGTGTGACTTTGCTCTGTCATCATCTTGGTTGTGGGATTGTGATTTCGTCGATGCTAGATTGTGCGAGTTTATTTTTCTCTATCATCCTCTTGGTTTTAGTAGTCGGTGTGAGTTCGATTCGTCTTCCTTTTGGTGGTGGGTCTGTCATTTCGTCGATGTCAGATTGTGCGAGTGTGTTTTGCTCTATTATCCTTTTGGTGGTATTAGCCGTTGTGAGTTCGCTCCGTCATCCTTTTGGTGGTGGGCCTGTCGTGTCATCGTTGTCAGATTGTGCGAGTGTGTTTTTCTCTATCATCCGTTTGGTGGTAGTAGCCGGAGTGAGTTTGCTCTGTCATCCTTTTGGTGGTGGGTCTGTGATTTCTTCGATGCTAGATTGTGCGAGTTTGTTTTTCTCTATCATCCTTTTGGTTTTAGTACCCAGTGTGAGTTTGCTCCGTCATCCTTTTGGTGGTGGGTCTGTCATATCGTCGATGTCTGATTATGAGAGTGTTTTGCTCTATCATTCATTTAGGGGTAGTAGCCAGTGTGAGTTTGATCAGTCATCCTTTTGGTGGTGGGTCTATTATTTCATCGATGTCAAATTGTGCGAGTCTGTTTTGCTCTATCATCCTTTTGGTGGTAGTAGCTGGTGTGAGTTTGCTCAGTAATCCTTTTGGTGGTGGGTCTGTCATTTCATCAATGTTAGATTCTGCGAGTGTGTTTTGCTCTATCATCCTTTTGGTGATAGTAGCCGGTGTGAGTTAGCTCCGTCATCCTTTTGCTGGTCGGATTGTCATTCCGTCGATGTCAGATTGTGCGAGTGTGTTTTGCTCTATTGTCCTTTTGGTGGTATTAGCCATTGTGAGTTTGCTCCGTCATCCATTTGGTGGTGGGTCTGTCATTTCATCGACGTCAGATTGTGCGAGTGTGTTTTGCTATATCATCCGTTTAGTGGTAGTAGTCGGTGTGAGTTTGCTCTGTCATCCTCTTGGTGGTGGGTCTGTCATTTCGTCGATGCTAGATTGTGCGGGTTTGTTTTTCTCTATCATCCTCTTGGTTTTAGTAGCCGGTGTGAGTTCGCTCCGTCTTCCTTTTGGTGGTGGGTCTGTCATTTCGTCGATGTCAGACTGTGCGAGTCTGTTTTGCTCTATCATCCTGTTAGTGGTAGTAGATGGTGTGACTTTTCTAAGTAATCCTTTTGGTGATGGGTCTATCATTTCTTCGATGTCAGATCGTGCGAGTGTGTTTTGCTCTATCATCCCTTTGGTGGTAGTTTGATCAGTAATCCTTTTTGTGGTGGGTCTGTCATTTTATCGATGTTAGAATCTGCGAGTGTGTTTTGCTTTATCATCCTTTTGGTGATAGTAGCCAGTGTGAGTTAGCTCCGTCATCCTTTTGCTGGTCGGTCTGTCATTTCGTCGATGTCAGATTGTGCGAGTGTGTTTTGCTCTATCATTCTTTTAGTTGTAGTAGCCGGTGTGAGTTTGCTCCGTCATCCTTTTGGTGGTGGGTCTGACATTTCATCAACGTCAGATTGTGCGAGTGTGTTTTGCTATATCATCCGTTTAGTGGTAGTAGCCGGTGTGAGTTTGCTCTGTCATCCTCTTGGTGGTGGGTCTGTGATTTCGTCGATGCTAGATTGTGTGAGTTTGTTTTTCTCTATCATCCTCTTGGTTTTAGTAGCCGGTGTGAGTTTGCTCCGTCTTCCTTTTGGTGGTGGGTCTGTCATTTCGTCAATGTCAGATTGTGCGAGTGTTTTTCTCTATCATTCTTTTAGTGGTAGTAGCTAGTGTGAGTTTGATCCATCATCCTTTTGGTGGTGGGTCTATTATTTAATCGATGTCAGATTGTGCGAGTCTGTTTTGCTTTATCATCCTTTTGGTGGTAGTAGGTGGTGTGAGTTTGCTCAGTAATCCTTTTGGTGGTGGGTCTGTCATTTCATCGATGTCAGATTGTACGAGTCTGTTTTGCTCTATCATCCTTTTGGTGATAGTAGCCGGTGTGAGTTAGATCCGTCATCCTTTTGTTGGTCGGTCTGTCATTCCGTCGATGTCAGATTGTGCGAGTGTGTTTTGCTTTATTGTACTTTTGATGGTATTATCCATTTTGAGTTTGCTCCGACATCCTTTTGGTGGTGGGTCTGTCATTTCATCGATTTCAGATTGTGCGAGTGTGATTTCCTATATCATCCGTTTATTGGTAGTAGCCAGTGTGAGTTTGCTCTGTCATCCTCTTGGTGGTGGGTCTGTGATTTCGTCGATGCTAGATTGTGCGATTTTGTTTTTCTCTATCATCCTTTTGGTTTTAGTAGCCGGAGTGAGTTCGATCCGTCTTCCTTTTGGTGGTGGGTCTGTCATTACGTCGATGTCAGATTGTGCGAGTCTGTTTTGCTCTATCACCTTTTAGTGGTAGTACATGTGTGACTTTTCTCAATAATCCTTTTGGTGGTGGGTCTATCATTTCTTCGATGTTAGATTGTGCGAGTGTGTTTTGCTCTATCATCCCTTTGGTGGTAGTAGCTGGTGTGAGTTTGCTCAGTAATCCTTTTTGTGGTGGGTCTGTCATTTCATCGATGTTAGATTCTGCGAGTGTGTTTTGCTCTATCATCCTTTTGGTGATAGTAAATGGTGTGAGTTAGCTCCGTCATCCTTTTGCTGGTCGGTCTGTGATTTTGTCGATGTCAGATTGTGCGAGTGTGTTTTGCTCTATTATCCTTTTGGTGGTATTAGCCGTTGTGAGTTTGCTCCGTCATCCTTTTGGTGTGGGTCTTTCATGTCATCGATGTCAGATTGTGCGAGTGTGTTTTTCTCTATCATCCGTTTGGTGGTAGTAGCCGGAGTGAGTTTGCTCTGTCATCCTTTTGGTGGTGGGTCTGTGATTTCTTCGATGCTAGATTGTACGAGTTTGTTTTTCTCTATCATCCTTTTGGTTTTAGTAGCCAGTGTGAGTTTGCTCCGTCATCCTTTTGGTGGTGGGTCTGTCATTTCGTCGATGTCTGATTGTTCGAGTGTTTTGCTCTATCATTCATTTAGTGGTAGTAGCCGGTGTGAGTTTGATCAGTCATACTTTTGGTGGTAGTAGCTGGTGTGAGTTTGCTCAGTAATCCTTTTGGTGGGGGGTCTGTCATTTCATCGATGTCAGATTGTACGAGTGTGTTTTGCTCTATCATCCTTTTGGTAATAGTAGCCGGTGTGAGTTAGCTCCGTCATCCTTTTGCTGGTCGGTTTGTCATTCCGTCGGTGTCAGATTGTGCGAGTGTGTTTTGCTCTATTATCCTTTTGGTGGTATTAGCCATTGTGAGTTCGCTCCGTCATCCATTTGGTGATGGGTCTGTCATTTCACCGATGTCAGATTGTGCGAGTGTGTTTTGCTATATAATCCGTTTAATGGTAGTAGCCGGTGTGAGTTTGCTCTGTCATCCTCTTGGTGGTGGGTCTGTGATTTCGTCGATGCTAGATTGTGCGGGTTTGTTTTTCTCTATCATCCTCTTGGTTTTAGTAGCCGATGTGAGTTCGCTCCGTCTTCCTTTTGGTGGTGGGTCTGTCATTTCGTCAATGTCAAATTGTGCGAGTGTTTTTCTCTATCATTCTTTTAGTGGTAGTAGCTGGTGTGAGTTTGATCCATCATCCTTTTGGTGGTGGGTCTATTATTTAATCGATGTCAGATTGTGCGAGTCTGTTTTGCTTTATCATCCTTTTGGTGGTAGTAGGTGGTGTGAGTTTGCTCAGTAATCCTTTTGGTGGTGGGTCTGTCATTTCATCGATGTCAGATTGTACAAGTGTGTTTTGCTCTATCATCCTTTTGGTGATAGTAGCCGGTGTGAGTTAGCTCCGTCATCCTTTTGTTGGTCGGTCTGTCATTCCGTCGATGTCAGATTGTGCGAGTGTGTTTTGCTCTATTATCCTTTTGGTGGTATTAGCCATTGTGAGTTCGCTCCGTCATCCTTTTGGTGGTGCGTCTGTCATTTCATCGATGTCAGATTGTGCGAGTGTGTTTTGCTATATCATCCGTTTAGTGGTAGTAGCCGGTGTGAGTTTGCTCTGTCATCCTTTTGGTGGTGGGATTGTGAATTCTTCGATGCTAGATTGTGCGAGTTTGTTTTTCTCTATCATCCTTTTGGTTTTAGTAGCCAGTGTGAGTTTGCTCCGTCATCCTTTTGGTGGTGGGTCTGTCATTTCGTCGATGTCTGATTGTTCGAGTGTTTTGCTCTATCATTCATTTAGTGGTAGTAGCCGGTGTGAGTTTGATCAGTCATCCTATTGGTGGTAGTAGCTGGTGTGAGTTTGCTCAGTAATCCTTTTGGTGGGGGGTCTGTCATTTCATCGATGTCAGATTGTACGAGTGTGTTTTGCTCTATCATCCTTTTGGTGATAGTAGCCGGTGTGAGTTAGCTCCGTCATCCTTTTGCTGGTCGGTTTGTCATTCCGTCGGTGTCAGATTGTGCGAGTGTGTTTTGCTCTATTATCCTTTTGGTGGTATTAGCCATTGTGAGTTCGCTCCGTCATCCTTTTGGTGATGGGTCTGTCATTTCATCGATGTCAGATTGTGCGAGTGTGTTTTGCTATATAATCCGTTTAATGGTAGTAGCCGGTGTGAGTTTGCTCTGTTATCCTCTTGGTGGTGGGTCTGTGATTTCGTCGATGCTAGATTGTGCGGGTTTGTTTTTCTCTATCATCCTCTTGGTTTTAGTAGCCGGTGTGAGTTCGCTCCGTCTTCCTTTTGGTGGTGGGTCTGTCATTTCGTCAATGTCAGATTGTGCGAGTGTTTTTCTCTATCATTCTTTTAGTGGTAGTAGCTGGTGTGAGTTTGATCCATCATCCTTTTGGTGGTGGGTCTATTATTTAATCGATGTCAGATTGTGCGAGTCTGTTTTGCTTTATCATCCTTTTGGTGGTAGTAGGTGGTGTGAGTTTGCTCAGTAATCCTTTTGGTGGTGGGTCTGTCATTTCATCGATGTCAGATTGTACAAGTGTGTTTTGCTCTATCATCCTTTTGGTGATAGTAGCCGGTGTGAGTTAGCTCCGTCATCCTTTTGTTGGTCGGTCTGTCATTCCGTCGATGTCAGATTGTGCGAGTGTGTTTTGCTCTATTATCCTTTTGGTGGTATTAGCCATTGTGAGTTCGCTCCGTCATCCTTTTGGTGGTGCGTCTGTCATTTCATCGATGTCAGATTGTGCGAGTGTGTTTTGCTATATCATCCGTTTGGTGGTAGTAGCCGGAGTGAGTTTGCTCTGTCATCCTTTTGGTTGTGGGTCTGTGATTTCTTCGATGCTAGATTGTGCGAGTTTATTTTTCTCTATCATCCTCTTGGTTTTAGTAGCCGGTGTGAGTTCGATCCGTCTTCCTTTTGGTGGTGGGTCTGTCATTTCGTCGATGTCAGATTGTGCGAGTGTGTTTTGCTCTATTATCCTTTTGGTGGTATTAGTCGTTGTGAGTTCGCTCCGTCATCCTTTTGGTGGTGGGCCTGTCGTGTCATCGATGTCGGATTGTGCGAGTGTGTTTTTCTCTATCATCCGTTTGGTGGTAGTAGCCGGAGTGAGTTTGCTCTGTCATCCTTTTGGTGGTGGGTCTGTGATTTCTTCGATGCTAGATTGTGCGAGTTTGTTTTTCTCTATCATCCTTTTGGTTTTAGTACCCAGTGTGAGTTTGCTCCGTCATCCTTTTGGTGGTGGGTCTGTCATATCGTCGATGTCTGATTATGCGAGTGTTTTGCTCTATCATTCATTTAGTGGTAGTAGCCAGTGTGAGTTTGATCAGTCATCCTTTTGGTGGTGGGTCTATTATTTCATCGATGTCAAATTGTGCGAGTCTGTTTTGCTCTATCATCCTTTTGGTGGTAGTAGCTGGTGTGAGTTTGCTCAGTAATCCTTTTGGTGGTGGGTCTGTCATTTTATCAATGTTAGATTCTGCGAGTGTGTTTTGCTCTATCATTCTTTTGGTGATAGTAGCCGGTGTGAGTTAGCTCCGTCATCCTTTTGCTGGTCGGATTGTCATTCCGTCGATGTCAGATTGTGCGAGTGTGTTTTGCTCTATTGTCCTTTTGGTGGTATTAGCCATTGTGAGTTTGCTCCGTCATCCATTTGGTGGTGGGTCTGTTATTTCATCGACGTCAGATTGTGCGAGTGTGTTTTGCTATATCATCCGTTTAGTGGTAGTAGTCGGTGTGAGTTTGCTCTGTCATCCTCTTGGTGGTGGGTCTGTCATTTCGTCGATGCTAGATTTTGCGGGTTTGTTTTTCTCTATCATCCTCTTGGTTTTAGTAGCCGGTGTGACTTCGCTCCGTCTTCCTTTTGGTGGTGGGTCTGTCATTTCGTCGATGTCAGACTGTGCGAGTCTGTTTTGCTCTATCATCCTGTTAGTGGTAGTAGATGGTGTGACTTTTCTCAGTAATCCTTTTGGTGGTGGGTCTATCATTTCTTCGATGTCAGATCGTGCGAGTGTGTTTTGCTCTATCATCCCTTTGGTGGTAGTTTGCTCAGTAATCCTTTTTGTGGTGGGTCTGTCATTTCATCGATGTTAGAATCTGCGAGTGTGTTTTGCTTTATCATCCTTTTGGTGATAGTAGCCGGTGTGAGTTAGCTTCGTCATCCTTTTGCTGGTCGGTCTGTCATTTCGTCGATGTCAGATTGTGCGAGTGTGTTTTGCTCTATTATCCTTTTGGTGGTATTAGTCGTTGTGAGTTTGCTCCGTCATCCTTTTGGTGGTGGGTCTGTCATGACATCGATGTCAGATTGTGTGAGTGTGTTTTTCTCTATCATCCGTTTGGTGGTAGTAGCCGGAGTGAGTTTGCTCTGTCATCCTTTTGGTGGTGGGTCTGTGATTTCTTCGATGCTAGATTGTGCGAGTTTGTTTTTCTCTATCATCCTTTTGGTTTTAGTAGCCAGTGTGAGTTTGCTCCGTCATCCTTTTGGTGGTGGTCTGTCATTTCGTCGATGTCTGATTGTGCAAGTGTTTTGCTCTATCATTCATTTAGCGGTAGTAGCCGGTGTGTGTTTGATCAGTCATCCTTTTGGTGGTGGGTCTATTATTTCATCGATGTCAAATTCTGCGAGTCTGTTTTGCTCTATCATCCTTTTGGTGGTAGTAGCTGGTGTGAGTTTGCTCAGTAATCCTTTTGGTGGTTGGTCTCTCATTTCATCGATGTCAGATTGTACGAGTGCGTTTTGCTCTATCATCCTTTAGGTGATAGTAGCCGGTGTGAGTTAGCTCTGTCATTCTTTTGCTGGTCGGTTTGTCATTCCGTCGATGTCAGATTGTGCGAGTGTGTTTTGCTATATTGTCCTTTTGGTGGTATTAGCCATTGTGAGTTTGCTCCGTCATCCTTTTGGTGGTGGGTCTGTCATTTCATCGACGTCAGATTGTGCGAGTGTGTTTTGCTATATCATTCGTTTAGTGGTAGTAGCCGGTGTGAGTTTGCTCTGTCATCCTCTTGGTGGTGGGTCTGTGATTTCGTCGATGCTAGATTGTGCGAGTTTGTTTTTCTCTATCATCCTCTTGGTTTTAGTAGCCAGTGTGAGTTCGCTCCGTCTTCCTTTTGGTGGTGGGTCTGTCATTTCGTCAATGTCAGATTGTGCGAGTGTTTTTCTCTATCATTATTTTAGTGGTAGTAGCTAGTATGAGTTTGATCCATCGTCCTTTTGGTGGTGGGTCTATTATTTAATCGATGTCAGATTGTGAGAGTTTGTTTTTCTCTATCATCCTTTTGGTGATAGTAGCCGGTATGAGTTAGCTCTATCATTCTTTTGTTGGTCGGTCTGTCATTTCGTCAATGTCATATTGTGCGAGTGTGTTTTGCTATATTATCCTTTTGGTGGTAGTAGCCGTTGTGAGTTCGCTCTGTCATCCTTTTGGTGGTGGATCTGTCATTTCATTGATGTCATATTGTGCGAGTGTTTGGCTCTATCATTCTTTTAGTGGTAGTAGTCGGTGTGAGTTTGATCAGTCATCCTTTTGGTGGTGGGTCTATTATTTCATCGATGTCAGATTGTGTGAGTCTATTTTGCTCTATCATCCTTTTGGTGGTAGTAGCTGGTGTGAGTTTGCTCAGTAATCCTTTTGGTGGTGGGTGTGTCATTTCATCAATGTCAGATTGTGTGAGTGTGTTTTGCTCTATCATCCTTTTGGTGGTAGTAGCTGGTGTCAGTTTGCTCAATAATCCTTTTAGTGGTGGGTCTATCATTTCATCGATGTCAGATTGTGCGAGTGTGTTTTGCTCTATCATCGTTTTGGTGGTAGTAGCCGGTTTGAGTTTGCTCAGTAATCCTTTTGGAGGTGGGTCGGTCATTTCATCGATGTCAGATTGTATGAGTGTGTTTTGCTCTATCATACTTTTGGTGATAGTAGCCGGTGTGAGTTTGCTCCGTCATCCTTTTTATGGTGGGTCTGTGATTTCGTCGACGCTAGATTGTGCGAGTTTGTTTTTCTCTATCATCCTTTTATTTTAGTAGCCAATGTGATTTCGCGCCGTCATCATTTTGGTGGTGGGTATGTCATTTCGTCCATGTTAAATTTTGCGAGTCTTTTGCTCTATCATTCTTTTAGTGATAGTAGTCGGTGTGAGTTTGCTTCGTCATCCTTTTAGTGGTGGATCTGTCTTTTCATCGATTTTAGATTCTGTAAGTGTGTTTTTCTCTATCATCTGTTTGGTGGTAGTAGCCGGTGTGAGTTTGGTTCTTCATCCTTTTGGTGGTGGGTCTGTGATTTCGTTGATGCTAGATTGTGCGAGTATGTTTTTCTCTATCATCCTTTTGGTTTTAGTAGCCGGTGTGAGTTCGCTCCATCTTCCTTTTAGTGGTGGGTCTATCATTTCATCGATGTCAGATTGTGCGAGTGTGTTTTTCTCTAACATCCTTTTGGTGGTAGTAGCTGGTTTGAGTTTGCTCAGTAATCCTTTTGGAGGTGGGTCAGTCATCTCATCGATGTCAAATTGTACGAGTGTGTTTTTCTCTATCATACTTTTGGTGATAGTAGCCGGTGTGAGTTTGCTTCGTCATCCTTTTTGTGGTGGGTCTGTCATTTCGTAAATGTCAGATTTTGCGAGTCTTTTGCTCTAACATTCTTTTAGTGGTAGTAGCTGGTGTGAGTTTGCTTCGTCATCCTTTTAGTGGTGGATCTGTCTTTTCATCGATTTCAAATTATGCGAGTGTGTGTTTCTCTATCATCCTTTTGGTGATAGTAGCCGGTGTGAGTTTGCTCCATCATCCTTTTGGTGGTGGGTCTGTAATTTCGTCGATGTCAGATTGTGCGAGTGTGTTTTGCTCTGTCATCCTTTTGGTGGTAGTAGCTGGTGTGAGTTTCCTCAGTAATCCTTTTGGTGGTGGATCTGTCATTTCATCGCTTTCAGATTCTGCGAGTGTGTTTTGCTCTATCATCCGTTTGCTGGTAGTAGCCGGTGTGAGTTTGGTCCGTCATCCTTTTGGTGATGGGTCTGTCATTTCATCGATGTCAGATTTTGCGAGTGTGTTTTGCTATATAATCCGTTTAGTGGTAGTAGCCGGTGTGAGTTCGCTCCGTCTTTCTTTTGGTGGTGGGTCTGTCATATCATCGATCTCAGATTCTGCGAGTGTGTTTTTCTCTATCATCCATTTGGTGGTAGTAGCCGTTGTGAGTTTGCTCCGTCATCCTTTTGGTGGTGGGTCTTTCATTTCTTTGATGTCAGATTGCGCGAGTGTTTTTTGCTCTATCATTCCTTTGGTGGTAGTAGATGGTGTGAGTTTGCTCAGTAATCCTTTTTGTGGTGGGTCTGTTATTTTATCAATGTCAGATTCTGCGAGTGTGTTTTGCTCTACCATCCTTTTGGTGATAGTATCCGGTGTGAGTTAACTCCGTCATCCTTTTGCTGGTCAGTCTGTCATTTCGTCGATGTCAGATTGTGCGAGTGTGTTTTGCTCTATTATCCTTTTGGTGGTATTAGCCGTTGTGAGTTTGCTCCGTCATCCTTTTTGTGGTCGGTCTCTCATTTCATCAATGTCAGATTGTGCGAGAGTGTTTTTCTCTATCATTCGTTTGGTGGTAGTAGCCGGTTTGAGTTTGCTCTGTCATCCTTTTGGTGGTGGGTCTGTGATTTCGTCGATGCTAGATTGTGCGAGTTTGTTTTTCTCTATCATCCCTTTGGTTTTAGTAGCCGGTGTGAGTTTGCTCCATCTTCCTTTTGGTGGTGGGTGTGTCATTTCGTCGATGTCAGATTGTGCGAGTGTTTTGCTCTATCATTCTCTTAGTGGTAGTAGCCGGTGTGAGTTTGATTAGTCATCCTTTTGGTGGTGGGTATATTATTTCATCGATGTCAGATTGTGCGAGTCTGTTTTGCTCTATCATCCTTTTGGTGGTAGTAGCTGGTGTGAGTTTGCTCAGTTTTCCTTTTGGTGGTGGGTCTGTCATATCATCGATGTCGGATTGTACGAGTGTGTTTTTCTCTATCATACTATTGGTGATAGTAGCCTGTGTGAGTTAGCTCCGTCATCCTTTTGCTAGTCGGTCTGTGATTTCGTCTATGTCAGATTGTGAGAGTGGGTTTTGCTCTATCATTCTTTTAGTGGTAGTAGCCTGTGTGAGTTTGCTCTGTCATCCTTTTGGTGGTGGGTCTGTGATTTCGTCGATGCTAGATTGTGCGGGTTTGTTTTTCTCTATCATCCTCTTGGTTTTAGTAGCCGGTGTGAGTTCGCTCCGTCTTCCTTTTGGTGGTGGGTCTGTCATTTCGTGGATGTTAGATGCTGCGAGTGTTTTGCTCTATCATTCATTTAGTGGTAGTAGCTGGTGTGAGTTTGATCAGTCATCCTTTTGGTGGTGGGTCTATTATTATATCGATGTCAAATTGTGCGAGTCTGTTTTGCTCTATCATCCTTTTGGTGGTAGTAGCTGGTGTGAGTTTGCTCAGTAATCCTTTTGGTGGTGAATCTGTCATTTCATCGATGTCAGATTGTACGAGTGTGTTTTGCTCTATCATACTTTTGGTGATAGTAGCCAGTGTGAGTTTGTTCCGTCATCCTTTTGGTGGTGGGTCTGTGATTTTGTCGCCGCTAGATTATTCGAGTTTGTTTTGCTTTATCATCCTTTTATTTTAGTACCCAATGTGAGTTCGATCCGTCATCATTTTGGTGGTGGGTCTGTCATTTCGTCTATGTAATATTTTGTGAGTGTTTTGCTCTGTCATTCTTTTAGTGGTAGTAGACGGTGTGAGTTCGCTTCGTCATCCTTTTGGTGGTGGGTCTGTGTTTTCATCGATTTCAAATTATGCGAGTGTGTTTTGCCCTGTCATCCTTTTGGTGGTAGTAGCTGGTGTGAGTTTCGTTAGCAATCCTTTTTGTGGTGGGTCTGTCATTTCATCGCTTTCAGATTTTGCGAGTGTGTTTTTCTCTATCATTCGTTTGGTGGTAGTTGCCGGTGTGAGTTTGGTCCGTCATCCTTTTGGTGGTGGATCTGTGATTTCTTTGATTCTAGATTGTGCGAGTTTGTTTTTCTCTATCATCCTTTTTGTTTTAGTAGCTGGTGTGAGTTTGCTTCGTCTTCCTTTTGGTGGTGGGTCTGTCATTTTGTCGATGTCAGATTGTGCGAGTGTTTTGTTCTATCATTCTTTTAGTGGTAGTTGCCGGTGTGTGTTTGCTCAGTCATCTTTTTCGTGGTGGGTCTATCATTTCATTGATATCAGATTGTGCGAGTTTGTTTTGCTCTATCATCCTTTTAGTGGTAGTAGCTGCTGTGAGTTTGCTTAGTAATCCTTTTGGTGGTGGGTCTATCATTTCATCGATGTCAAATTATGATAGTGTGTTTTGCTCTATCATCCCTTTGGTGGTAGTAGCTGGTGTGAATTTGCTCAGTAATCCTTTTGGTGGTGGGTCTGTCATTTCATCGATGTTAGATTGTGGGAGTGTGTTTTTCTATATCATCCGTTTGGTGGTAGTAGCCGGTGTGAGTTTGATCAGTCATCCTTTTGGTGGTGCGTCTGTGATTTCGTTGATGCTAGATTGTGCGAGTCTGTTTTGCTCTATCATCCTTTTGATGGTAGTAGCTGGTATGAGTTTGCTGAGTAATCCTTTTGGTGGAGGGTCTGTCATTTCATCAATGTCAGATTGTGTGAGTGTGTTTTACTCTATCATCCTTTTGGTGGTAGTAGCTGGTGTCAGTTTGCTCAGTAATCCTTTTGGTGGTGGGTCTCTCATTTCATCGATGTCAGATTGTGCGAGTGTGTTTTGCTCTATCATCCTTTTGGTGGTAGTAGCTGGCGTGAGTTTGCTCAGTAATGCTTTTGGTGGTGGGTCTGTCATTTCATCGATTTCAGATTGTACGAGTGTGTTTTGCGAGTGTTTTGCTCTATCATTCTTTTAGTGGTTGTAGTCGGTGTGAGTTCGCTCCGTGATCCTTTTACTGGTGGGTCTGTCTTTTCATCGATGTCAGATTGTGCGAGTGTGTGTTGCTCTATCATCGTTTTGGTGGTAGTAGCTAGTGTGAGTTCGCTCCGTCATCCTTTTGGTGGTGGGTCTTTCATTTCATCGATGTCAGATTGTGCGAGTGTGTTTTGCTCTATCATCCTTTTGGTGGTAGTAGCTGGTGTGAGTTTCCTCCGTAATCCTTTTGGTCGTGGGTCTGTCATTTCATCGCTTTCAGATTCTGCGAGTGTGTTTTTCTCTATCATCCCTTTGGTGGTAGTTGTTGGTGTGAGTTTATCCGTAATCCTTTTGGTGGTGGGTTTGTGATTTCGTTGATGCTAGATTGTGCAAGTTTTTTTTTCTCTATCATCCTTTTGGTTTTAGTAGCCGGTGTGAGTTCGCTCCGTCTTCCTTTTGGTGGTGGGTCTGTCATTTCATCGATGTCAGATTGTGCGAGTGTTTTGCTCTATCATTCTTTTATTGGTAGTTGTCGATGTGAGTTTGCTCAGTCATCCTTTTGGTGGTGGGTCTATCATTTCATCAATGTCAGATTGTGCGAGTCTGTTTTGCTCTATCATCCTTTTAGTGATAGTATCTGGTGTGAGTTTGCTCAGTAATCCTTTAGGTGGTGGGTCTATCATTTCTTCGATGTCAGATTGGGCGATTGTGTTTTGCTCAGTAATCCTTTTTGTGGTGGGTCTGTCATTTCATGGATGTCAGATTCTGCGAGTGTGTTTTGCTCTATCATCCTTTTGGTGATAGTAGCCGTTGTGAGTTAGCTCCGTCATCCTTTTGCAGGTCGGTCTGTCATTTCGTCGATGTCAGATTCTGCGAGTGTGTTTTTCTCTATTATCCTTTTAATGGTATTAGCCGGTGTGAGTTTGATCCGTCATCCTTTTGGTGGTGGGTCTGTCATTTCATCGATGTCAGATTGTGCGAGTGTGTTTTGCTCTATCAGCCGTTTGGTGGTAGTAGCCGGTGTGAGTTTGCTCTATCATCCTTTTGGTGGTGGGTCTGTGATTTCGTCGATGCTAGATTGTGCAAGTTTGTTTTTCTCTATCATCCTTTTGGTTTTATTAGCTGGTGTGAGTGTGCTCCGTCTTCCTTTTAGTGGTGGGTCTATCATTTCGCCGATGTCAGATTGTGCGAGTGTTTTGCTCTATCATTCTTTTAGTGGTAGTAGCCGGTGTGAGTTTGATCAGTCATCCTTTTGTTGGTGGGTCAATTATTTGATCGATGTCAGATTCTGCGAGTCTGTTTTGCTCTATCATCCTTTTGGTGGTAGTAGCTGGTGTGAGTTTGCTCAGTAATCCTTTTGTTGGTGGGTCTGTCATTTCATCGATGTCATATTGTACGAGTGTGTTTTGCTCTATCATACTTTTGGTGATAGTAGCCGGTGTGAGTTTGCTCCGTCATCTTTTTGGTGATGGGTCTGTCATTTCGTCGATGTCAGATTGTGTGAATGTGTTTTGCTCTGTCATCCTTTTGGTGGTAGTAGTTGGTGTAAGTTTCCTCAGTAATCCTTTTGGTGATGGATCTGTCATTTCATTGCTTTCAGATTCAGCGAGTGTGTTTTTCGCTATCATCCATTTGGTGGTAGTTGCCGGTGTGAGTTTGGTCCGTCATCCTTTTGGTGGTGCATCTATGATTTCGTTGATGCTAGATTGTGCGAGTTTGTTTTTCTCTATCATCCTTTTGGTTTTAGTAGCCGATGTGAGTTCGCTTCGTCTTCCTTTTGATGGTGGGTCTGTCATTTCTTCGATGTCAGATTTTGCGAGTGTTTTGTTCTATCATTCTTTTAGTGGTAGTTGTCGTTGTGAGTTTGCTCAGTCATCCTTTTGGTGGTGGGTCTATCATTTCATCGATGTCAGATCGTGCGAGTCTGTTTTGCTCTTTCATCCTTTTAGTGGTAGTAACTTGTGTGAGTTTGCTTAGTAATCCTTTTGGTGATGGGTCTATCATTTCTTCGATGTCAAATTATGCGAGTGTGTTTTGCTCTATAATCCCTTTGGTGGTAGTAGCTGGTGCGAGTTTGCTCAGTAATCGTTTTTGTGGTGGGTCTTTCATTTAATCGATGTCAGACTGTATGAGTGTGTTTTGCTCTACCATCCTTTTGGTGATAGTAGCCGTTGTGAGTTTGCTCCGTCATGCTTTTCGTGGTGGGTCTGTCATTTCATTGATGTCAGATTGTGCGAGTGTGTTTTTCTCTATCATCCGTTTGGTGGTAGTAGCCGGTGTGAGTTTGCTCTGTCATCCTTTTGGTGGTGGGTCTGTGATTTCGTCGATGCTAGATTGTGCGAGTTTGTTTTTCCCTATCATCCTTTTGGTTTTAGTAGCCGGTGTGAGTTCGCTCCGTCTTCCTTTTGGTGGTGGGTCTGTGATTTCGTCGATGCTAGATTGTGCGAGTGTTTTGCTCTATCATTCTTTTATTGGTAGTAGCCGGTGTGAGTTTGAGCAGTCATCCTTTTGGTGATGGTAGCCGGTGTGAGTTCGCTCCGACATCCTTTTGGTGGTGGGTCTTTCATTTCGTCGATGTCAGATTGTGTGAGTGTGTTTTGCTCTGTCATCCTTTTGGTGGTAGTAGTTGGTGTGAGTTTCCTCAGTAATCCTTTTGGTGGTGGGTCTCTCATTTCATCGCTTTCAGATTCTGCGAGTGTGTTTTTCTCTATCATCCTTTTGGTTTTAGTTACCGGTGTGAGTTCGCTCCGTCTTCCTTTTGTTGGTGGGTTTGTCATTTCATCTATGTCAGATTGTGCGAGCGTTTTGCTCTATCATTCTTTTAGTGGTAGTTGCCGGTGTGAGTTTGGTCAATCATCCTTTTGGTGGTGGGTCTATCATTTCATCGATGTCAGATTGTGCGAGTCTGTTTTGCTCTATGATCCTTTTAGTGGTAGTAGCTGGTGTGACTTTTCTTAGTATTCCTTTTGGTCGTGGGTCTATCATTTCTTCGATGTCAGATTGTGCGAGTGTGTTTTGCTCTATCATCCCTTTGGTGGTAGTAGCTGGTGTGAGTTTGCTCAGTAATCCTTTTTGTGGTGGGTCTGTCATTTCATGGATGTCAGATTCTGCGACTGTGTTTTGCTCTATCATCCTTTTGGTGATAGTAAATGGTGTGAGTTAGCTCCATCATCCTTTTGTTGGTCGGTCTGTCATTTTGTCGATGTCAGATTGTGCGAGTGTGTTTCGCTCTATTATCCTTTTGGTGGTATTAGCCGTTGTGAGTTTGCTCCATCATCCTTTTGGTGGTGGGTCTGTCATTTCATCAATGTCAAATTGTGCGAGTGTGTTTTTCTCTATCATCCGTTTGGTGGTAGTAGCCGGTGTGAGTTTGCTCTACCATCCTTTTGGTGGTGGGTCTGTGATTTCGTCGATGCTAGATTGTGCGAGTTTGTTTTTCTCTATCATCCTTTTGGTTTTATTAGCTGGTGTGAGTGTGCTCCGTCTTCCTTTTGGTGGTGGGTCTGTCATTTCGCCGATGTCAGATTGCGAGAGTGTTTTGCTCTATCATTCTTTTAGTGGTAGTAGACGGTGTGAGTTTGATCATTCATCCTTTTGTTGGTGGGTCAATTATTTGATTGATGTCAGATTCTGCGAGTCTGTTTTGCTCTATCATCCTTTTGGTGGTAGAAGCTGGTGTGAGTTTGCTCAGTAATCCTTTTGGTGGTGGGTCTGTCATTTCATCGATGTCATATTGTACGAGTGTGTTTTGCTCTATCATACTTTTGGTGATAGTAGCCGGTGTGAGTTTCCTCCGTCATTTTTTTATGTGATGGGTCCATCATTTCGTCGATGTCAGATTGTGCGAATGTGTTTTGCTCTGTCATCCTTTTGGTGGTAGTAGCTGGTGTGAGTTTGCTGAGTAATCCTTTTGGTGGAGGGTCTGTCATTTAATCAATGTCAGATTGTGTGAGTGTGTTTTACTCTATCATCCTTTTGGTGGTAGTAGCTGGTGTCAGTTTGCTCAGTAATCCTTTTGGTGGTGGGTCTCTCATTTCATCGATGTCAGATTGTGCGAGTGTGTTTTGCTCTATCATCCTTTTGGTGGTAGTAACTAGCGTGAGTTTGCTCAGTAATCCTTTTGGTGGTGGGTCTGTCATTTCATCGATGTCATATTGTACGAGTGTGTTTTGCTCTATCATACTTTTGGTGATAGTAGCCGGTGTGAGTTTGCTCCGTCATCTTTTTGGTGATGGGTCTGTCATTTCGTCGATGTCAGATTGTGTGAATGTGTTTTGCTCTGTCATCCTTTTGGTGGTAGTAGTTGGTGTGAGTTTCCTCAGTAATCCTTTTGGTGATGCGTCTGTCATTTCATCGCTTTCAGATTCTGCGAGTGTGTTTTTCGCTATCATCCGTTTGGTGGTAGTTGCCGGTGTGAGTTTGGTCCGTCATCCTTTTGGTGGTGGATCTATGATTTCGTTGATGCTAGATTGTGCGAGTTTGTTTTTCTCTATCATCCTTTTGGTTTTAGTAGCCGGTGTGAGTTCGCTTCGTCTTCCTTTTGGTGGTGGGTCTGTCATTTCTTCGATGTCAGATTTTGCGAGTGTTTTGTCTATCATTCTTTTAGTGGTAGTTGCCGCTGTGAGTTTGCTCAGTCATCCTTTTGGTGGTGGGTCTATCATTTCATCGATGTCAGATCGTGCGAGTCTGTTTTGCTTTTTCATCCTTTTAGTGGTAGTAGCTTGTGTGAGTTTGCTTAGTAATCCTTTTGGTGATGGGTCTATCATTTCTTCAATGTCAAATTATGCGAGTGTGTTTTGCTCTATAATCCCTTTGGTGGTAGTAGCTGGTGTGAGTTTGCTCAGTAATCGTTTTTGTGGTGGGTCTGTCATTTAATCAATGTCAGATTGTATGAGTGTGTTTTGCTCTATCATCCTTTTGGTGATAGTAGCCGTTGTGAGTTCGCTCCGTCATGCTTTTGGTGGTAGGTCTGTCATTTCATTGATGTCAGATTGTGCGAGTGTGTTTTTCTCTATCATCCGTTTGGTGGTAGTAGCCGGTGTGAGTTTGCTCTGTCATCCTTTTGGTGGTAGGTCTGTGATTTCGTCGATGCTAGATTGTGCGAGTTTGTTTTTCTCTATCATCCTTTTGGTTTTAGTAGCCGGTGTGAGTTCGCTCCGTCTTCCTTTTGGTGTTGGGCCTATCATTTTGTTGATGTCAGATTGTGCGAGTGTTTTGCTCTATCATTCTTTTATTGGTAGTAGCCGGTGTGAGTTTGATCAGTCATCCTTTTGGTGATGGTAGCCGGTGTGAGTTCGCTCCGACATCCTTTTGGTGGTGGGTCTTTCATTTCGTCGATGTCAGATTGTGTGAGTGTGTTTTGCTCTGTCATCCTTTTGGTGGTAGTAGTTGGTGTGAGTTTCCTCAGTAATCCTTTTGGTGGTGGGTCTCTCATTTCATCGCTTTCAGATTCTGCGAGTGTGTTTTTCTCTATCATCCTTTTGGTTTTAGTAACCGGTGTGAGTTCGCTCCGTCTTCCTTTTGTTGGTGGGTTTGTCATTTCATCTATGTCAGATTGTGCGAGCGTTTTGCTCTATCATTCTTTTAGTGGTAGTTGCCGGTGTGAGTTTGGTCAATCATCCTTTTGGTGGTGGGTCTATCATTTCATCGATGTCAGATTGTGCGAGTCTATTTTGCTCTATCATCCTTTTAGTGGTAGTAGCTGGTGTGACTTTTCTTAGTATTCCTTTTGGTCGTGGGTCTATCATTTCTTCGATGTCAGATTGTGCGAGTGTGTTTTGCTCTATCATCCCTTTGGTGGTAGTAGCTGGTGTGAGTTTGCTCAGTAATCCTTTTTGTGGTGGGTCTGTCATTTCATGGATGTCAGATTTTGCGAGTGTGTTTTGCTCTATCATCCTTTTGGTGATAGTAAATGGTGTGAGTTAGCTCCATCATCCTTTTGTTGGTCGGTCTGTCATTTCGTCGATGTCAGATTGTGCGAGTGTGTTTTGCTCTATTATCCTTTTGGTGGTATTAGCCGTTGTGAGTTAGCTCCATCATCCTTTTGGTGGTGGGTCTGTCATTTCATCAATGTCAAATTGTGCGAGTGTGTTTTTCTCTATCATCCTTTTGGTGGTAGTAGCCGGTGTGAGTTTGCTCTACCATCCTTTTGGTGGTGGGTCTGTGATTTCGTCGATGCGAGATTGTGCGAGTTTGTTTTTCTCTATCATCCTTTTGGTTTTATTAGCTGGTGTGAGTATGCTCCGTCTTTCTTTTGGTGGTGGGTCTATCATTTCGCCGATGTCAGATTGCGAGAGTGTTTTGCTCTATCATTCTTTTAGTGGTAGTAGACGGTGTGAGTTTGATCAGTCATCCTTTTGTTGGTGGGTCAATTATTTGATTGATGTCAGATTCTGCGAGTCTGTTTTGCTCTATCATCCTTTTGGTGGTAGAAGCTGGTGTGAGTTTGCTCAGTAATCCTTTTGGTGGTGGGCCTGTCATTTCATCGATGTCATATTGTACGAGTGTGTTTTGCTCTATCATACTTTTGGTGATAGTAGCCGGTGTGAGTTTCCTCCGTCATCGTTTTGGTGATGGGTCTATCATTTCGTCGATGTCAGATTGTGCGAATGTGTTTTGCTCTGTCATCCTTTTGGTGGTAGTAGCTGGTGTGAGTTTGCTGAGTAATCCTTTTGGTGGAGGGTCTATCATTTCATCAATGTCAGATTGTGTGAGTGTGTTTTACTCTATCATCCTTTTGGTGGTAGTAGCTGGTGTCAGTTTGCTCAGTAATCCTTTTGGTGGTGGGTCTCTCATTTCATCGATGTCAGATTGTGCGAGTGTGTTTTGCTCTATCATCCTTTTGGTGGTAGTAGCTGGCATGAGTTTGCTCAGTAATCCTTTTGGTGGTGGGTCTGTCATTTCATCGATGTCATATTGTACGAGTGTGTTTTGCTCTATCATACTTTTGGTGATAGTAGCCGGTGTGAGTTTGCTCCGTCATCTTTTTGGTGATGGGTCTGTCATTTCGTCGATGTCAGATTGTGTGAATGTGTTTTGCTCTGTCATCCTTTTGGTGGTAGTAGTTGGTGTGAGTTTCCTCAGTAATCCTTTTGGTGATGGGTCTGTCATTTCATCGCTTTCAGATTCTGCGAGTGTGTTTTTCGCTATCATCCGTTTGGTGGTAGTTGCCGGTGTGAGTTTGGTCCGTCATCCTTTTGGTGGTGGATCTATGATTTCGTTGATGCTAGATTGTGCGAGTTTGTTTTTCTCTATCATCCTTTTGGTTTTAGTAGCCGGTGTGAGTTCGCTTCGTCTTCCTTTTGGTGGTGGGTCTGTCATTTCTTCGATGTCAGATTTTGCGAGTGTTTTGTTCTATCATTCTTTTAGTGGTAGTTGCCGCTGTGAGTTTGCTCAGTCATCCTTTTGGTGGTGGGTCTATCATTTCATCGATGTCAGATCGTGCGAGTCTGTTTTGCTCTTTCATCCTTTTAGTGGTAGTAACTTGTGTGAGTTTGCTTAGTAATCCTTTTGGTGATGGGTCTATCATTTCTTCGATGTCAAATTATGCGAGTGTGTTTTGCTCTATAACCCCTTTGGTGGTAGTAGCTGGTGTGAGTTTGCTCAGTAATCGTTTTTGCGGTGGGTCTGTCATTTAATCGATGTCAGATTGTATGCGTGTGTTTTGCTCTATCATCCTTTTGGTGATAGTAGCCGTTGTGAGTTCGCTCCGTCATGCTTTTGGTGGTGGGTCTGTCATTTCATTGATGTCAGATTGTGCGAGTGTGTTTTTCTCTATCATCCGTTTGGTGGTAGTAGCCGGTGTGAGTTTGCTCTGTCATCCTTTTGGTGGTGGGTCTGTGATTTCGTCGATGCTAGATTGTGCGAGTTTGTTTTTCTCTATCATCCTTTTGGTTTTAGTAGCCGGTGTGAGTTCGCTCCGTCTTCCTTTTGGTGTTGGGCCTATCATTATGTTGATGTCAGATTGTGCGAGTGTTTTGCTCTATCATTCTTTTAATGGTAGTAGCCGGTGTGAGTTTGATCAGTCATCCTTTTGGTGATGGTAGCCGGTGTGAGTTCGCTCCGACATCCTTTTGGTGGTGGGTCTTTCATTTCGTCGATGTCAGATTGTGTGAGTGTGTTTTGCTCTGTCATCCTTTTGGTGGTAGTAGTTGGTGTGAGTTTCCTCAGTAATCCTTTTGGTGGTGGGTCTCTCATTTCATCGCTTTCAGATTCTGCGAGTGTGTTTTTCTCTATCATCCTTTTGGTTTTAGTAACCGGTGTGAGTTCGCTCCGTCTTCCTTTTGTTGGTGGGTTTTTCATTTCATCTATGTCAGATTGTGCGAGCATTTTGCTCTATCATTATTTTAGTGGTAGTTGTCGGTGTGAGTTTGGTCAATCATCCTTTTGGTGGTGGGTTTATCATTTCATCGATGTCAGATTGTGCGAGTCTGTTTTGCTCTATCATCCTTTTAGTGGTAGTAGCTGGTGTGACTTTTCTTAGTATTCCTTTTGGTCGTGGGTCTATCATTTCTTCGATGTCAGATTGTGCGAGTGTGTTTTGCTCTATCATCCCTTTGGTGGTAGTAGCTGGTGTGAGTTTGCTCAGTAATCCTTTTTGTGGTGGGTCTGTCATTTCATGGATGTCAGATTCTGCGAGTGTGTTTTGCTCTATCATCCTTTTGGTGATAGTAAATGGTGTGAGTTAGCTTCATCATCTTTTTGCTGGTCGGTCTGTCATTTCGTCGATGTCAGATTGTGCGAGTGTGTTTTGCTCTATTATCCTTTTGGTGGTATTAGCCGTTGTGAGTTTGCTCCATCATCCTTTTGGTGGTGGGTGTGTCATTTCATCAATGTCAAATTGTGCGAGTGTGTTTTTCTCTATCATCCGTTTGGTGGTAGTAGCCGGTGTGAGTTTGCTCTACCATCCTTTTGGTGGCGGGTCTGTGATTTCGTCGATGCTAGATTGTGCGAGTTTGTTTTTCTCTATCATCCTTTTGGGTTTATTAGCTGGTGTGAGTGTGCTCCGTCTTCCTTTTGGTGGTGGGTCTGTCATTTCGCCGATGTCAGATTGCGAGAGTGTTTTGCTCTATCATTCTTTTAGTGGTAGTAGACGGTGGGAGTTTGATCAGTCATCCTTTTGTTGGTGGGTCAATTATTTGATTGATGTCAGATTCTGCGAGTCTGTTTTGCTCTATCATCCTTTTGGTGGTAGAAGCTGGTGTGAGTTTGCTCAGTAATCCTTTTGGTGGTGGGTCTGTCATTTCATCGATGTCATATTGTACGAGTGTGTTTTGCTCTATCATACTTTTGGTGATAGTAGCCGGTGTGAGTTTCCTCCGTCATCTTTTTGGTGATGGGTCTATCATTTCGTCGATGTCAGATTGTGCGAATGTGTTTTGCTCTGTCATCCTTTTGGTGGTAGTAGCTGGTGTGAGTTTGCTGAGTAATCCTTTTGGTGGAGGGTCTGTCATTTCATCAATGTCAGATTGTGTGAGTGTGTTTTACTCTATCATCCTTTTGGTGGTAGTAGCTGGTGTCAGTTTGCTCAGTAATCCTTTTGGTGGTGGGTCTCTCATTTCATCGATGTCAGATTGTGCGAGTCTGTTTTGCTCTATCATCCTTTTGGTGGTAGTAGCTGGCGTGAGTTTGCTCAGTAATGCTTTTGGTGGTGGGTCTGTCATTTCATCGATGTCAGATTGTACAAGTGTGTTTTGCGAGTGTTTTGCTCTATCATTCTTTTAGTGGTTGTAGCCGGTGTGAGTTTGCTCCGTGATCCTTTTATTGCTGGGTCTGTCTTTTCATCGATGTCAGATTATGCGAGTGTGTGTTGCTCTATCATCCTTTTGGTGGTAGTAGCTAGTGTGAGTTTGCTCCGTCATCCTTTTGGTGGTGGGTCTTTCATTTCATCGATGTCAGATTGTGCGAGTGTGTTTTGCTCTATCATCCTTTTGGTGGTAGTAGCTGGTGTGAGTTTCCTCCGTAATCCTTTTGGTCGTGGGTCTGTCATTTCATCGCTTTCAGTTTCTGCGAGTGTGTTTTTCTCTATCATCCCTTTGGTGGTAGTTGTTGGTGTGAGTTTATCCGTAATCCTTTTGGTGGTGGGTCTGTGATTTCGTTGATGCTAGATTGTGCAAGTTTTTTTTTCTCTATCATCCTTTTGGTTTTAGTAGCCGGTGTGAGTTCGCTCTGTCTTCCTTTTGGTGGTGGGTCTGTCATTTCGTCGATGTCAGATTGTGCGAGTGTTTTGCTCTATCATTCTTTTAGTGGTAGTTGCCGATGTGAGTTTGCTCAGTCATCCTTTTGGTGGTGGGTCTATCATTTCATCAATGTCAGATTGTGCGAGTCTGTTTTGCTCTATCATCCTTTTAGTGGTAGTACCTGGTGTGAGTTTTCTCAGTAATCCTTTAGGTGGTGGGTCTATCATTTCTTCGATGTCAGATTGGGCGAGTGTGTTTTGCTCAGTAATCCTTTTTGTGGTGGGTATGTTATTTCATGGATGTCAGATTCTGCGAGTGTGTTTTGCTCTATCATCCTTTTGGTGATAGTAGCCATTGTGAGTTAGCTCCGTCATCCTTTTGCAGGTTGGTCTGTCATTTCGTCGATGTCAGATTCTACGAGTGTGTTTTGCTCTATTATCCTTTTAATGGTATTAGCCGTTGTGAGTTTGATCCGTCATCCTTTTGGTGGTGGGTCTGTCATTTCATCGATGTCAGATTGTGCGAGTGTGTTTTGCTCTATCATACTTTTGGTGATAGTAGCCGGTGTGAGTTTGCTCCGTCATCTTTTTGGTGATGGTCTGTCATTTTGTCCATGTCAGATTGTGTGAATTTGTTTTGCTCTGTCATCCTTTTGGTGGTAGTAGTTGGTGTGAGTTTCCTCAGTAATCCTTTTGGTGATGGGTCTGTCATTTCATCGCTTTCAGATTCTGCGAGTGTGTTTTTCGCTATCATCCGTTTAGTGGTAGTTGCCGGTGTGAGTTTGGTCCGTCATCCTTTTGGTGGTGGATCTATGATTTCGTTGATGCTAGATGTGCGAGTTTGCTTTTCTCTATCATCCTTTTGGTTTTAGTAGCCGGTGTGAGTTCGCTTCGTCTTCCTTTTGGTGGTGGGTCTGTCAATTCTTCGATGTCAGATTTTGCGAGTGTTTTGTTCTATCATTCTTTTAGTGGTAGTTGTCGCTGTGAGTTTGCTCAGTCATCCTTTTGGTAGTGGGTCTATCATTTCATCGATGTCAGATCGTGCGAGTCTATTTTGCTCTTTCATCCTTTTAGTGGTAGTAGCTTGTGTGAGTTTGCTTAGTAATCCTTTTGGTGATGGGTCTATCATTTCTTCGATGTCAAATTATGCAAGTGTGTTTTGCTCTATAATCCCTTTGGTGGTAGTAGCTGGTGTGAGTTTGCTCAGTAATCGTTTTTGTGGTGGGTCTGTCATTGAATCAATGTAAGATTGTATGAGTGTGTTTTCCTCTATCATCCTTTTGGTGATAGTAGCCGTTGTGAGTTTGCTCCGTCATGCTTTTGGTGGTGGGTATGTCATTTCATTGATGTAAGATTGTGCGAGTGTGTTTTTCTCTATCATCCGTTTGGTGGTAGTAGCCGGTGTGAGTTTGCTCTGTCATCCTTTTGGCGGTGGGTCTGTGATTTCGTCGATGCTAGATTGTGCGAGTTTGTTTTTCTCTATCATCCTTTTGGTTTTAGTAGCCGGTGTGAGTTCGCTCCGTCTTCCTTTTGGTGTTGGGGCTATCATTTTGTTGATGTCAGATTGTGCGAGTGTTTTGCTCTATCATTCTTTTATTAGTAGTAGCCGGTGTTGTAACACCCCACTTCCCAAATTAAATAAAATATAAACATTATAAATAAACATCAGAGTTTTCACCAAAATAGTGGGATATCACATCACCAAATTTTTATAAAAATACTTTATTAATTATTCTCAAAAATAATACAGCGGAAAACATTATTCCAACATTCTCGGCCATCCGCCAAATTTCGTAAAATCTTTATTATTATAATTCACAAAAAAAAAAGTGATACGTCACAGGATTACAACAAGTTTGACATAAAATAATTAAAACACCCATATCCCGTGTTACGTATCAGAGCATCCTAGACTCGACTGGCACACCACCATCCAAGCTATCTAAGTACCTAGATTATCTATACTTCCGGAGAAGCACAGACACAACAACAACCAAGGGGTGAGAAAACATGATCAAAAATATATTGGTAATGTAATACATGTAAACAAGGTAGTAAAACACACCAACACACCAATATTCACCCCAACAACTCCATATAACGAACCTACTGTTCAAATTACAATATAACATATTATAATGCAAATATGCAACTCAACACAATGCATGCGGTACCGACTCATTGGTTCATTTAATCGAACCTGGATAGATCACTTACGCTCCTCCTGAGACATGATCTATCCCCCACCATTCTCCACCAAGGAGTACGGATGAATCACTTACGCTCCTCCTGAGACATGATTCATCCCACCAAAACACCATGATATGCACACACCAATGCATAACTATCATATTTAGGCACACTAAGTGCACACGATCCTCCTGATCATATCATCATACATCAATGCATATATGTGTAGATATATTACACCAACACCATATAAATCAATCAGATAGTAAATAAATTCATATTATAACACCATATATAACCACATCCCAACACCCGGGAACACACGATCCTACTGATCACTACATACATATACGTTAACCAATTGTTCACCAACAATATCAAGGAAAACGAGTACCATCACCAAGTAAACAAGTTCATACTTTATCACCAAGGTATAAACACGTCCCACCACTCGGGAATACACGATCCTACTGATCACTACACCATGCTCCGCATGATTCATACACCAACTAATTATCCATTTAAATAATTAGTAACGGAAATCACATACTATCACCGAGTACTCACTCTATAACACTCAATCATCTCCCCTATAATCAACAAAGTCCAAGGGCACTACACTCTTAGCGCACACAACATAACAGCATAGAAAAACCACATTCTGCTACGCTCGCTACACCCTCGCTAGGCGAGCTCCCAGCGAATGCTCGCTACCTGTTCGCTTAACGAACCTCCTCGCGAATGACAGCAGTGTCTACTGTAATGATTCGTTATCCAACTCGCCACAACGAATACCCAGTGAATACTCGCTACCTGTTCGCTTAGCGAACCTCCTCGCGAAGGCAAACAGAACCTACTGGACTCACTCGCTACCTCACTCGCTAGGCGAGCACCTAGCGAACGCTCGCTGCCTTCTCGCTAAGCGAAGTGCTAGCGAGTTGCCTGCGACTTCTCAAGTTCTCACAGTTCAGAATTCTCACTCTTCTTCGGTTCAAGCCTATTCTATAACATCCACTTCCTATACTATCCGTATTACGACCAATGCATATTAGGCTTATCAATCTTCCTATAATTCTACTCCAGATCAACATTACGGCACACTACCGGCACTTTAGAGTTACTCTGAACCTTACTCAAACCAAACCAACACCAACAGTCAATCAACAATGGCAACATCAAACATCCGTACATCATCATATACATATTATTCCAAAGTCATCACTTAAACAATCTATCGACACATCAAAAAGGTCACACAGAACTTCCCTAAAACCGTAAACCCAACCTATACGCCAAATTAACCAAAAACAACAATTCACCAACAATCAACATATTTCAATCCATCAACATCAACATAACTCAACAATCAATAGCATGTCAATATAAAACTTCATCAACGATACATTCCTACGGGGTTAAGGAATCCCCACTACCCTATACATGTATATACCATTCCCAATCAAGTTTCTCCCCCCTTACCTTGTTAATCGGTTGATTGATGAAATTCTTCCTGGATTTGGTCTCTTGGCCTCCTCTTTTCTTTCCGTTCTTCGTTCCCTTTTTCCTTCGTTCTTCTCACTTCTCTCGTTCTTTCCTCTTCTCTCTTTCTATCGCTCTTTCTCTCTTCCCTCTTTCTATCGTGTTATTTTCTCTAATACTTCCCCCACCCCTTCATATTCTATTTTCCTTTTTATTTCCTATCCCAATAATAATAATAACTAATAAAAATAACATAATAATAATAATAATAATAATACTAATGATAATAATAACAATTATATTAATACTAATAATAAAATAATATTAATAATAATAATCTTAATATTAATAATACTAATATAATATTACTAATATTAATAATACTAATCATAATAATACTATTAATAATAATAATAATATTATTATTATTATTATTATCTCACCAAAATAATAATAATAATAATATTAATAATATTATTATCTCACCAAAATAATAATAATATTAATAATACTAATAAATATAATAATATATAATAATAATAATAATAATAATAATACCCCCACCAATATTACTATTATTCATTATATTATCATATTCACACCAAAAATCATAATAATATAATAACTATATTAATAATAATATTATATTCTCCATATTAATAATATTACTACAAATATTAATAATAATCATAAATATAATAATAATAATAATAATAATAATAATAATAATAATAATAATAATATTAATACCACCACCAATATTACTATTATTTCTTATATTATTATAAACTCACCAAATTACCACCAATGATCCTCCCATCTCAGGGACACCCACCAAACATCATCAAATACACCCTACCAAAGGGCACATCAACATATAATATTTAAAATAATAATAAAATGACTAAATAATTAAAATGGGTGTTACAACTCTCCCCCACTTTAATTATTTTCGTCCTCGAAAATTACCTGATGGAAATAATTCCGGATACGCTCCCCGCATCTTTTATTCCAATTCTCAGGTCACACTGCCTTCTGCAGCACCTCCCCATACTACTTTCACCAAAGATATCTCCTCCCTTCGGAGTTATTCCTCGCTCGCCAAAACGAACTAGTAATGCCTCAACAATCGGAATATTTTTCACTTGTACATCATCCACCTGGTTCAATGTACTTTCTCGACTAAGACACATGAAACATATCATGCCAATTCACAGCAACAACGGAAAAACAGTCTAACATGTTACTCCTCTCATGCCTCCGCTGCGCCACTCTGATACAACTACAGAACACGGTGCGAACTTCTGAGATTTCGAAGCTCGACCAACACCAGTCACCGACGTGACCCTCAAAACATATATTGCCTCGGATCCTCTCGATTTTCTTAGCCATCTCAAGCATAATTTTCAAGTCTGAGTACAACACTCTCACTCGATTTATTTCAACACAGGAGAGTCCTACACTCCCTATCTCACCAAGCCACATATAGTGTCATTCTGACACTAGGATGGTAACCGTTATTATAGGTAACTCAATCAATGATAATTAATCATCCCACGCTCCACCTTGATCCGACACCCAAGCTCTCACCAATTCTCTACAGACTCAATAGTCCTCTCTGACTGACCATCAGTTTGCGGATGGTAGGTCGAACTCAGCTTCAACTTAGTACCCGAAGCTTCCTGTAAGCCCTTCCAAAATCTCAATATAAACCTCAAATTTCCATCTGACACAATATTCGTCAGTATCTCATCCAACTTCACCACTTTCTCAATATGCATCTCGTATATCCTCAACACGGAATAGTTAATCCATTCCTAACAATTCAAATTAAAATTATGTCTTTACAAATTCTTTGGAAATCTCAACACCAATTTTGTGAAAATACTACCTGATTTCCACTCTGGAATATTTAACGACTACATCAGACTCAACAGTCTCTGATGTTCACTCTTCGAATTCCGACAATTCTAACTAGCATATTCCACCTCTCCTTATCCATGGTCTCAAAAACAATCTACTCAAGTTCGGTTACTTCTTCATAGCACCGAGATGGATACTCCATCTACCTCAATGTATTTCTTCACGGGTACTCCTACTCCCTTCAACAACATCTGATATACATACTCTATCATAACACCTCGTGGTATTATTTCCATAAACCCGACAATCCACTCTTCGACTCTAATTTATCAATTTCAACTAATTCACTATTCAACCCAGATTTCTGACTTTCTCGATTCTTCTCAAGGATATCACTAGTCAGATCTTAATAATAAAAGCTTAACTCCATAAGAAGTATCCTTACTCACAAAACGCATATTATGAAATTTCTCAATCAGTTCTAACTCTTTTCACCATCATCTTCGGTATATGCAAATATTTCTAACTCACTGCATCATCTACCATGTCCGCTTTACCCAAATGGTAATTCAACTCGAAGTCGTACTCTTTTCGAAGTCCCAATTATTTCCTATGCCTCATATTCGTCTTATTCAAATTAAACAAATACCTTAAACTCTTAAGATCACCAAACATCTCCGATCTCAGTCTGAACTTTTGAAGACTCCGACTCCAGTACAATCACAATAGTAACCAACTCTAAATCACTGGTCGGATGATTTCTCTTATACACTTCAAGTTGCCTTTTGCATAATTGAAACTCGGTGAAGTTTTCTTTAGCAAATCCCCTAATTATATCAACAAGCATCACAAACACCACAATTAGTTCTATCGGATTCGGCAGAACTTTCCTTACGGAAGTATATCACCGCTCTTTTTCCAACACTGATAACTCTAGTTCCTTATGCTCAACATAATCCTCTATACGCTTCGAATACCTTAAAATATCATTTATTAACACAACCATTGCCTTATATAAATAATTAAAGAAGATCCCATGCCAAGTGGACAAACAAGTTGTGAGTTATAGCGGGAACACATACCGTACCGCCCGTCCTTACCACAACATTCAAACACACTTCATCAATAAATAGCTTAAATCTATGTCAATACTTCACCATCTCATAGATAACTTGAATAGCTTTCCAACGCTTCGAACCGCGCGTCATTCCGAGTTACGGTTCTCCCGTTACGGCAAAAACACCAGAATAACATTTTCTGCCCAGGACCCCTTCGCCAGGCGAACACCGCAGCGAATATGGACGTTCGCCAGTATGCTCGCCAGGAGAACATGACAGTCCCAAAATCCTCTTTTCGACCGTTACCCGACGTCCGAGTTTCCGATTTCGATTCTGTAAAAAGCTGTGATCTTGGAATTTAACGTACAACAACAATTTTATACTTAGGAAGCCATCCAACACATTTTAAATCTATGAATAATTTAAAACTCAATTACTTCCAATCTCAACAGCAGATCTTTGAGCCTCCTAATACGATAGAACTTTTGACCTTCGTCCCATCCACCACAAGAACTCTACTCGAGATCACATGACCAAGGGACTCACATCCCTCTATCAATTGTTCCATCAAATCATTAACTCTTGGAAGCGAACACCTATCCTTGATAGTCACCCTGTTCACTTATCTATAGTTCACCCAAAGCTTCACAAAACCTTCTATCTGTCTAACCAACAAAATTGGTGCACATTACGGTAGCACACTCAAACAAAAGAACCTCTCTCCTAGAAGGTCTTCAAGTTGACTCTTCAACTTCTCCAATCCCAACGAAAACACACCATATGGAGTCACTAATATCGGACTCGTTCCAACAACAAAGTCAACGTGTGAGCTTTACTTCACACTCCGATAGTAAATCACCTACCTCATCCGGAAACCTCCGACAATCGCAAATAATTGACAAATCCCAATTTTTCTCACTTTCCTTCTCATTCCGAGTTTCAGTCAAAATAGACACTTCAACACCGTCTTATGCCAAATTCCTCAAAATAATCCCTTAAGCACTTAGCTTAACTCAAGACTATACACTGCTCACGCCACCCAAGCTTGCAAGATACGTCTATCCCATCCAACACAATCCCGTCCACTATTAACAAGAGATTAAGGGTGATCAGTTCCTCAATTTGTTAATAGACAGCCGAAATCATGATGGGGTACAAACCATCTTTACCAAACTATGATATCACTCCTCAACACACTAAGCCACCACACTGTAGCTTTTCGGAGAAATACAACTTCTCCCCCACTGGAATCATTCCACTTCTACCAATGAAGTTAACCAACAACATGTACCGACAGTGTTTTTACACACATGTCGCATACCAGGAAACAATAACACTAGACAACATTGGCCGGACGGACCGACCTGCTCTGATACCAATTGTAACACCCCACTTCCCAAATTAAATAAAATATAAACATTATAAATAAACATCAGAGTTTTCACCAAAACAGTGGGATATCACATCGCCAAATTTTTATAAAAATACTTTATTAATTATTCTCAAAAATAATACAGCGGAAAACATTATTCCAACATTCTCGGCCATCCGCCAAATTTCGTAAAATCTTTATTATTATAATTCACAAAAAAAAAAGTGATACGTCACAGGATTACAACAAGTTTGACATAAAATAATTAAAACACCCATATCCCGTGTTACGTATTAGAGCATCCTAGACTCGACTGGCACACCACCATCCAAGCTATCTAAGTACCTAGATTATCTGTACTTCCGGAGAAGCACAGACACAACAAGAACCAAGGGGTGAGAAAACATGATCAAAAATATATTGGTAATGTAATACATGTAAACAAGGTAGTAAAACACACCAACACACCAATATTCACCCCAACAACTCCATATAACGAACCTACTGTTCAAATTACAATATAACATATTATAATGCAAATATGCAACTCAACACAATGCATGCGGTACCGACTCATTGGTTCATTTAATCGAACCTGGATAGATCACTTACGCTCCTCCTGAGACATGATCTATCCCCCACCATTCTCCACCAAGGAGTACGGATGAATCACTTACGCTCCTCCTGAGACATGATTCATCCCACCAAAACACCATGATATGCACACACCAATGCATAACTATCATATTTAGGCACACTAAGTGCACACGATCCTCCTGATCATATCATCATACATCAATGCATATATGTGTAGATATATTACACCAACACCATATAAATCAATCAGATAGTAAATAAATTCATATTATAACACCATATATAACCACATCCCAACACCTGGGAACACACGATCCTACTGATCACTACATACATATACGTTAACCAATTGTTCACCAACAATATCAAGGAAAATGAGTACCATCACCAAGTAAACAAGTTCATACTTTATCACCAAGGTATAAACACGTCCCACCACTCGGGAATACACGATCCTACTGATCACTACACCATGCTCCGCATGATTCATACACCAACTAATTATCCATTTAAATAATTAGTAACGGAAATCACATACTATCACCGAGTACTCACTCTATAACACTCAATCATCTCCCCTATAATCAACAAAGTCCAAGGGCACTACACTCTTAGCGCACACAACATAACAGCATAGAAAAACCACATTCTGCTACGCTCGCTACACCCTCGCTAGGCGAGCTCCCAGCGAATGCTCGCTACCTGTTCGCTTAACGAACCTCCTCGCGAATGACAGCAGTGTCTACTGTAATGATTCGTTATCCAACTCGCCACAACGAATACCCAGCGAATACTCGCTACCTGTTCGCTTAGCGAACCTCCTCGCGAAGGCAAACAGAACCTACTGGACTCACTCGCTACCTCACTCGCTAGGCGAGCACCTAGCGAACGCTCGCTGCCTTCTCGCTAAGCGAAGTGCTAGCGAGTTGCCTGCGACTTCTCAAGTTCTCACAGTTCAGAATTCTCACTCTTCTTCGGTTCAAGCCTATTCTATAACATCCACTTCCTATACTATCCGTATTACGACCAATGCATATTAGGCTTATCAATCTTCCTATAATTCTACTCCAGATCAACATTACGGCACACTACCGGCACTTTAGAGTTACTCTGAACCTTACTCAAACCAAACCAACACCAACAGTCAATCAACAATGGCAACATCAAACATCCGTACATCATCATATACATATTATTCCAAAGTCATCACTTAAACAATCTATCGACACATCAAAAAGGTCACACAGAACTTCCCTAAAACCGTAAACCCAACCTATACGCCAAATTAACCAAAAACAACAATTCACCAACAATCAACATATTTCAATCCATCAACATCAACATAACTCAACAATCAATAGCATGTCAATATAAAACTTCATCAACGATACATTCCTACGGGGTTAAGGAATCCCCACTACCCTATACATGTATATACCATTCCCAATCAAGTTTCTCCCCCCTTACCTTGTTAATCGGTTGATTGATGAAATTCTTCCTGGATTTGGTCTCTTGGCCTCCTCTTTTCTTTCCGTTCTTCGTTCCCTTTTTCCTTCGTTCTTCTCACTTCTCTCGTTCTTTCCTCTTCTCTCTTTCTATCGCTCTTTCTCTCTTCCCTCTTTCTATCGTGTTATTTTCTCTAATACTTCCCCCACCCCTTCATATTCTATTTTCCTTTTTATTTCCTATCCCAATAATAATAATAACTAATAAAAATAACATAATAATAATAATAATAATACTAATGATAATAATAACAATTATATTAATACTAATAATAAAATAATATTAATAATAATAATCTTAATATTAATAATACTAATATAATATTACTAATATTAATAATACTAATCATAATAATACTATTAATAATAATAATAATATTATTATTATTATTATTATCTCACCAAAATAATAATAATAATAATATTAATAATATTATTATCTCACCAAAATAATAATAATATTAATAATACTAATAAATATAATAATATATAATAATAATAATAATAATAATACCCCCACCAATATTACTATTATTCATTATATTATCATATTCACACCAAAAATCATAATAATATAATAACTATATTAATAATAATATTATATTCTCCATATTAATAATATTACTACAAATATTAATAATAATCATAAATATAATAATAATAATAATAATAATAATAATAATAATAATAATAATAATAATAATAATAATAATAATAATAATAATAATATTAATACCACCACCAATATTACTATTATTTCTTATATTATTATAAACTCACCAAATTACCACCAATGATCCTCCCATCTCAGGGACACCCACCAAACATCATCAAATACACCCTACCAAAGGGCACATCAACATATAATATTTAAAATAATAATAAAATGACTAAATAATTAAAATGGGTGTTACAGGTGTGAGTTTGATCAGTCATCCTTTTGGTGATGGTAGCCGGTGTGAGTTCGCTCCGACATCCTTTTGGTGGTGGGTCTTTCATTTCGTCGATGTCAGATTGTTTGAGTATGTTTTGCTCTGTCATCCTTTTGGTGGCAGTAGTTGGTGTGAGTTTCCTCAGTAATCCTTTTGGTGGTGGGTCTCTCATTTCATCGCTTTCAGATTCTGCGAGTGTGTTTTTCTCTATCTTCCTTTTGGTTTTAGTAACTGGTTTGAGTTCACTCCGTCTTCCTTTTGTTGGTGGGTTTGTTATTTCATCTATGTCAGATTGTGCGAGTGTTTTGCTCTATCATTCTTTTAGTGGTAGTTGCCGGTGTGAGTTTGATCAATCATCCTTTTGGTGGTGGGTCTATCATTTCATCGATGTCAGATTGTGCGAGTCTGTTTTGCTCTATCATCCTTTTAGTGGTAGCAGCTGGTGTGACTTTTCTTAGTATTCCTTTTGGTCGTGGGTCTATCATTTCTTCGATGTCAGATTGTGCGAGTGTGTTTTGCTCTATCATCCCTTTGGTGGTAGTAGCTGGTGTGAGTTTGCTTAGTAATCCTTTTTGTGGTGGGTCTGTCATTTCATGGATGTCAGATTCTGCGAGTGTGTTTTGCTCTATCATCCTTTTGGTGATAGTGAATGGTGTGAGTTAGCTCCATCATCCTTTTGTTGGTCGGTTTGTCATTTGGTCGATGTCAGATTGTGCGAGTGTGTTTTGCTCTATTATCCTTTTGGTGGTATTAGCTGTTGTGAGTTCGCTCCATCATCCTTTTGGTGGTGGGTCTGTCATTTCATCAATGTCAGATTGTGCGAGTGTGTTTTTCTCTATCATCCATTTGGTGGTAGTAGCTGGTGTGAGTTTGCTCTACCATCCTTTTGGTGGTGGGTGTGTGATTTCGTCGATGCTAGATTGTGCGAGTTTGTTTTTTTCTATCATCCTTTAAGTTTTATTAGCTGGTGTGAATGTGCTCCGTCTTCCTTTTGGTGGTGGGTCGGTCATTTCGCCGATGTCAGATTGTGCGAGTGTTTTGCTCTATCATTCTTTTAGTGGTAGTAGACGGTGTGAGTTTGATCAGTCATCCTTTTGTTGGTGGGTCAATTATTTGATTGATGTCAGATTCTGCGAGTCTGTTTTGCTCTATCATCCTTTTGGTGGTAGTAGCTGGTGTGAGTTTGCTCAGTAATCCTTTTGGTGGTGGGTCTGTCATTTCATCGATGTCATATTGTACGAGTGTGTTTTGCTCTATCGTACTTTTGGTGATAGTAGCCGGTGTGAGTTTCCTCCGTCATCTTTTTGGTGATGGGTCTATCATTTCGTCGATGTCAGATTGTGCGAATGTGTTTTGCTCTGTCATCCTTTTGGTGGTAGTAGTTGGTGTGAGTTTCCTCAGTAATCCTTTTGGTGATGGGTCTGTCATTTCATCGCTTTCAGATTCTGCGAGTGTGTTTTTCGCTGTCATCCGTTTGGTGGTAGTTGCCGGTGTGAGTTTGGTCCGTCATCCTTTTGGTGGTGGATCTATGATTTCGTTGATGCTAGATTGTGCGAGTTTGTTTTTCTCTATCATCCTTTCGGTTTTAGTAGCGGGTGTGAGTTCGCTCCGTCTTCCTTTTGGTGGTGGGTCTGTCATTTCTTCGATGTCAGATTGTACGAGTGTTTTGCTCTATCATTCTTTTAGTGGTAGTTGCCGGTGTGAGTTTGTTCAGTCATCCTTTTGGTGGTGGGTCTATCATTTCATCGATGTCAGATTGTGCGAGTATGTTTTGCTCTTTCATCCTTTTAGTGGTAGTAGCTTGTGTGAGTTTGCTTAGTAATCCTTTTGGTGATGGGTCTATCATTTCTTCGATGTCAAATTATGCGAGTGTGTTTTGCTCTATAATCCCTTTGGTGGTAGTAGCTGGTGTGAGTTTGCTCAGTAATCGTTTTTGTGGTGGGTCTGTCATTTAATCGATGTTAGATTGTATGAGTGTGTTTTGCTCTATCATCCTTTTGGTGATAGTAGCCGTTGTGAGTTCGCTCCGTCATGCTTTTGGTGGTGGGTCTGTCATTTTATCGATGTCAGATTGTGCGAGTGTGTTTTTCTATATCATCCGTTTGGTGGTAGTAGCCGGTGTGAGTTTGCTCTGTCATCCTTTTGGTGGTGGGTCTGTGGTTTCGTCGATGCTAGATTGTGCGAGTTTGTTTTTCTCTATCATCCTTTTGGTTTTAGTAGCCAATGTGAGTTCGCTCCGTCTTCCTTTTGGTGTTGGGCCTATCATTTCGTTGATGTCAGATTGTGCGAGTGTTTTGCTCTATCATTCTTTTATTGGTAGTAGCCGGTGTGAGTTTGATCAGTCATCCTTTTGGTGATAGTAGTCGGTGTGAGTTTGCTCCGACATCCTTTTGGTGGTGGGTCTTTCATTTCGTGGATGTCAGATTGTGTGAGTGTGTTTTGCTCTGTCATCCTTTTGGTGGTAGTAGGTTGTGTGAGTTTCCTCAGTAATCCTTTTGGTGGTGGGTCTCTCATTTCATCGCTTTCAGATTCTGCGAGTGTGTTTTTCTCTATCATCCTTTTGGTTTTAGTAACCGGTGTGAGTTTGCTCCGTCTTCCTTTTGGTGGTGGGTCTGTCATTTCATCTATGTCAGATTGTGCGAGTGTTTTGCTCTATCATCCTTTTAGTGGTAGTAGCTGCTGTGACTTTTCTCAGTAATCCTTTTGGTGGTGGGTCTATCATTTCTTCGATGTCAGATTGTGCGAGTGTGTTTTGCTCTATCATCCCTTTGGTGGTAGTAGCTAGTGTGAGTTTGCTCAGTAATCCTTTTTGTGGTGGGTCTGTCATTTCATCAATGTTAGATTCTACGAGTGTGTTTTGCTCTATCATCGTTTTGGTGATAGTAAATGGTGTGAGTTACCTCTATCATCCTTTTGCTGGTCGGTCTGTCATTTCGTCGATGTCAGATTGTGCGAGTGTGTTTTGCTCTATTATCCTTTTGGTGGTATTAGCCGTTGTGAGGTGGCTCCATCATCCTTTTGGTGGTGGGTCTGTCATTTCATCAATGTCAGATTGTGCGAGTGTGTTTTTCTCTATCACCCGTTTGGTGGTAGTAGCCGGAGTGAGTTTGCTCTGTCATCCTTTTGGTGGTGGGTCTGTGATTTCTTCGATGCTAGATTGTGCGAGTTTGTTTTTCTCTATCATCCTTTTGGTTTTAGTAGCCGGTGTGAGTTTTCTCCGTTATCATTTTGATGGTGGGTCTGTCATTTCGTCGATGTTTGATTGTGCGAGTGTTTTGCTCTATCATTCTCTTAGTGGTAGTAGCCGGTGTGAGTTTGATCAGTCATCCTTTTGGTGGTGGGACTGTCATTTCATCGATGTCAGATTGTACGAGTGTGTTTTGCTCTATCATCCTTTTGGTGATAGTAGCCGGTGTGAGTTAACTCCGTCATCCTTTTGGTGGTCGGTTTGTCATTCCGTCGATGTCAGATTGTGCAAGTGTGTTTTTCTCTATCATCCTTTTGGTCGTATTAGACATTGTGAGTTCGCTCCGTCATCTTTTTGGTGGTGGGTCTGTGATTTCGTCGATGTCAGATAGTGTGAGTGTGTTTTGCTATATCATCTGTTTAGTGGTAGTAGCCGGTGTGAGTTTGCTCTGTCATCCTCTTAGTGGTGGGTCTGTGATTTCGTCGATGCTAATTTGTGGGAGTTTTTTTTTTCTCTATCATCCTCTTGGTTTTAGTAGCCGGTGTGAGTTCGATCCGTCTTCCTTTTGGTGGTGGGTCTGTCATTTCGTCGATGTCGGATTGTGCGAGTCTGTTTTGCTCTATCATCCTTTTAGTGGTAGTAGCTGGTGTGACTTTTCTCAGTAATCCTTTTGGTGGTGGGTCTATCATTTCTTCGATGTCAGATTGTGCGAGTGTGTTTTGCTCTATCATCCCTTTGGTGGTAGTAGCTGGTGTGAGTTTGCTCAGTAATCCTTTTTGTGGTGGGTCTGTCATTTCATCGATGTTAGATACTGCGAGTGTATTTTACTCTATCATCCTTTTGGTGATAGTAAATGGTGTGAGTTAGCTCCGTCATTATTTTGCTGGTCGGTCTGTCATTTCGTCGATGTCCGATTGTGCGAGTGTGTTTTGCTCTATTATCGTTTTGGTGGTATTAGCCGTTGTGAGTTTGCTCCGTCATCCTTTTGGTGGTGGGTCTGTCATGTCATCGATGTCAGATTGTGCGAGTGTGTTTTTCTCTATCATCCGTTTGGTGGTAGTAGCCGGAGTGAGTTTGCTCTGTCATCCTTTTGGTGGTGGGTCTGTGATTTCTTCGATGCTAGATTGTGCGAGTTTGTTTTTCTCTATCATCCTTTTGGTTTTAGTTGCCGGTGTGAGTTTGCTCCGTCATCCTTTTGGTGGTGGGTCTGTCATTTCGTCGATGTCTAATTGTGCGAGTATTTTGCTCTATCCTTCTTTTAGTGGTAGTAGCCGCTGTGAGTTTGATCAGTCATCCTTTTGGTGGTGGATCTATTATTTCATCGATGTCAGATTGTGCAAGTCTGTTTTGCTCTATCATCCTTTTGGTGGTAGTAGCTGATGTGAGTTTGCTCAGTAATCCTTTTGGTGGTGGGTCTGTCATTTCATCGACGTCAGATTGTACGAGTGTGTTTTGCTCTATCATCCTTTTGGTGATAGTAGCCGGTGTGAGTTAGCTTCGTCATCCTTTTGGTGGTCGGTTTGTCATTTCGTCGATGTCAGATTGTGCGAGTGTGTTTTGCTCTATTATCCTTTTGGTGGTATTAGCCATTGTGAGTTTGCTCCGTCATCCTTTTGGTGGTGGGTCTGTCATTTCATCGATGTCAGATTGTGCGAGTGTGTTTTGCTATATCATCCGTTTAGTGGTAGTAGCCCGTGTGAGTTTGCTCTGCCATCCTCTTGGTGGTGGGTCTGTGATTTCGTCTATGCTAGATTGTGCGAGTTTTTTTTTCTCTATCATCCTCTTGGTTTTAGTAGCCGGTGTGAGTTCGATCCGTCTTCCTTTTGGTGGTGGGTCTGTCATTTCGTCGATGTCGGATTGTGCGAGTCAGTTTTGCTCTATCATCCTTTTAGTGGTAGTAGCTGGTGTGACTTTTCTCAGTAATCCTTTTGGTGGTGGGTCTATCATTTCTTCGATGTCAGATTGTGCGAGTGTGTTTTGCTCTATCATCCCTTTGGTGGTAGTAGCTGGTGTGAGTTTGCTCAGTAATCCTTTTTGTGGTGGGTCTGTCATTTCATCGATGTTAGATTCTGCGAGTGTATTTTGCTCTATCATCCTTTTGGTGATGATAAATCGTGTGAGTTAGGTCCGTCATCCTTTTGCTGGTCGGTCTGTCATTTCGTCGATGTCAGATTGTGCGAGTGTGTTTTGCTCTATTATCGTTTTGGTGGTATTAGTCGTTGTGAGTTCGCTCCGTCATCCTTTTGGTGGTGGGTCTATCATGTCATCGATGTCAGATTGTGCGAGTGTGTTTTTCTCTATCATCCGTTTGGTGGTAGTAGCCGGAGTGAGTTTGCTCTGTCATCCTTTTGGTGGTGGGTCTGTGATTTCTTCGATGCTAGATTGTGCGAGTTTGTTTTTCTCTATCATCCTTTTGGTTTTGGTTGCCGGTGTGAGTTTGCTCCGTCATCCTTTTGGTGGTGGGTCTGTCATTTCGTCGATGTCTGATTGTGCGAGTATTTTGCTCTATCATCCTTTTCGTGGTAGTAGCCGGTGTGAGTTTGATCAGTCATCCTTTTGGTGGTGGGTCTATTATTTCATCAATGTCAGATTGTGCGAGTCTGTTTTGCTCTATCATCCTTTTGATGGTAGTAGCTGGTCTGAGTTTGCTCAGTAATCCTTTTGGTGGTGGGTCTGTCATTTCATCGATGTCAAATTGTACGAGTGTATTTTGCTCTATCATACTTTTGGTGATAGTAGCCTGTGTCAGTTTGCTCCGTCATCCTTTTGATGGTGGGTTTGTGATTTCGTCGACGCTAGATTGTGCGAGTTTGTTTTGCTCTATCATCCTTTTATTTTAGTAGCTGGTGTGAGTTTGCTAAGTAATCCTTTTGATGGTGGGTCTGTCATTTCGTCCATGTCAGATTTTGCGAGTGTTTTGCTCTATCATTCTTTTAGTTGTAGTAGCCGGTGTGAGTTCGCTCCGTATTCCTTTTTGTGGTGGGTCTGTCTTTTCATGGATTTCAAATTATACGAGTGTGTGTTTCTCTATCATCCTTTTGGTGATAGTAGCTGGTGTGAGTTTGCTCCGTCATACTTTTGGTGGTGGGTGTGTCATTTCGTCGATGTCAGATTGTGCGAGTGTGTTTTGCTCTATCATCCTTTTGGTGGTAGTAGGTGGTGTGAGTTTCCTAAGTAATCCATTTGGTGGTGGGTCTGTCATTTCATCGCTTTCAGATTCTGCGAGTGTGTTTTTCTCTATCATCCTTTTGGTTTTAGTAACCGGTGTGAGCTCGGTCCGTCATCCTTTTTGTGGTGGGTCTGTGATTTCGTTGATGCTAAATTGTGCGAGTTTATTTTTCTCTATCATCCTTTTGGTTTTAGTAGCCGGTGTGAGTTCACTCCGTCTTCCTTTTGGTGGTGGGTCTGTCATTTCGTCGATGTTAGATTGTGTGAGTGTTTTGCTCTATCATTATTTTAGTGGTAGTTGCCAGTGTGAGTTCGCTCAGTCATCCTTTTGCTGGTCGGTCTATCATTTCGTCGATGTCAGATTGTGCGAGTGTGTTTTGCTCTATTATCCTTTTGGTGGTAGTAGCTGGTGTGAGTTTGATCCATCATCCTTTTGGTGGTGGGTCTGTCATTTCGTCGATGTTAGATGTGCGAGTGTGTTTTGCTCTATTATCCTTTTGGTGGTATTAGCCGTTGTGAGTTCGCTCCGTCATCCTTTTGGTGGTGGGTCTGTCATTTCATCGATGTCAGATTGTGCGAGTGTGTTTTGCTCTATCATCCGTTTAATCGTAGTAGCCGATGTGAGTTTGCTCTGTCATCCTTTTGGTGGTGGGTCTGTGATTTCGTCGATGCTAGATTGTGCGAGTTTGTTTTTCTCTATTATCCTTTTGGTTTTAGTAGCCAGTGCGAGTTCGTTCCGTCTTCCTTTTGGTGGTGGGTCTGTCATTTCGTCGATGTCAGATTCTGCGAGTGTTTTGCTCTATCATTCTTTTAGTGGTAGTAGCCGATGTGAGTTTGATCAGTCATCCTTTTGGTGGTGGGTCTATTATTTCATCAATGTCAGATTTTGCGAGCCTGTTTTGCTCTATCATCCTTTTGGTGGTAGTAGCTGGTGTGAGTTTGCTCAGTAATCCATTTGGTGGCGAGTCTGTCATTTCGTCGATGTCATATTGTACGAGTTTGTGTTGCTCTATCATACTTTTGGTAATAGTACCCAGCGTGAGTTTGCTCCGTCATACTTTTGGTGGTGGGTCAGTGATTTTGTCGCCGCTAGATTGTACGAGTTTGTTTTGCTCTATCATCCTTTTATTTTAGTAGCCAATGTGAGTTCGATCCATCATCCTTTTGGTGGTGGGTCTGTAATTTAGTCGATGTCAGATTGTGTGAGTGTGTTTTGCTCTGTCATCCTTTTGGTAGTAGTAGCTGGTGTGAGTTTCCTCAGTAATCCTTTTGGTGGTGGGTCTGTCATTTCATCGCTTTCAGATTCTGCGAGTGTATTTTTCTCTATCATCCTTTTGGTTTTAGTAACCGGTGTGAGTTCGCTCTGTCTTCCTTTTGGTGGTGGGTCTGTCATTTCGTCGATGTCAGATTGTGCGAGTGTTTTGCTCTATCATTCTTTTAGTGGTAGTTCCCGGTGTGAGTTTGCTCAATCATTCTTTTGGTGGTGGGTCTATCATTTTATCGATGTCAGATTGTGCGAGTTTGTTTTGCTTTATCATCCTTTTAGTGGTAGTAGTTGGTGTGACTTTGCTCAGTAATCCCTTTGGTGGTGGGTCTATCATTTCTTCGATGTCAGATTGTGCGAGTGTGTTTTGCTCTATCATCCCTTTGGTGGTAGTAGCTGGTGTGAGTTTGCTCAGTAATCCTTTTTGTGGTGGGTCAGTCATTTCATCAATGTCAGATTCTGCAAGTGTGTTTTTCTCTATCATCCTTTTGGTGATGGTAACTGGTGTGAGTTAGCTCTGTCATCCTTTTGTTGGTCGGTCTGTCATTTCGTCGATGTCAGATTGTGCGAGTGTGTTTTGCTCTATTATCCTTTTGGTGGTATTAGCCGTTGTGAGTTTGCTCCATCATCCTTTTGGTGGTGGGTCTGTCATTTCATCGATGTCAGATTGTGTGAGTGTGTTTTTTTCTATCATCCGTTTGTTGGTAGTAGCCGGTGTGAGTTTGCTCTGTCATCCTTTTGGTGGTGGGTCTGTGATTTCTTCGATGCTAGATTGTGCGAGTTTGTTTTTCTCTATCATCCTTTTAGTTTTAGTAGCCGGTGTGAGTTTTCTCCATCTTCCTTTTGGTGTAGGTCTGTCATTTCGTCGATGTCTGATTGTGCGAGTGTTTTGGTCTATCATTCTTTTAGTGGTAGTAGCTGGTGTGAGTTTGATCAGTCATCCTTTTGGTGGTGGGTCTATTATTTTATCAATGTCAGATTTTGCGAGTCTGTTTTGCTCTATCATTCTTTTGGTGGTAGTAGCTGGTGTGAGTTTGCTCAGTAATCCTTTTGGTGGTGAGTCTGTCATTTCATCCATGTCAGATTGTACGAGTTTGTGTTGCTCTATCATACTTTTGGAAATAGTAGCCAACGTGAGTTTGCTCCGTCATCCTTTTGGTGGTGGGTCTGTGATTTTGTCGCCGCTAGATTGTGCGAGTTTGTTTTGCTCTATCATTCTTTTATTTTAGTAGCCAATGTGAGTTCGATCCGTCATCATTTTTGTGGTGGGTCTGTAATTTCGTCTATGTCAGATTTTGCGAGTGTTTTTCTCTATCATTCTTTAGTGGTAGTATCCGGTGTGAGTTTGCTCCGTCATCATTTTGGTGGTGGGTCTGTCTTTTCATCGATTTCAAATTATGCGAGTGTGTGATTCTCTATCATCCTTTTGGTGATAGTAGCCGGTGTGAGTTTGCTCAGTCATCCTTTTGGTGGTGGGTCTTTCATTTCGTCGATGTCAGATTGTGTGAGTGTGTTTTGCTCTGTCATCTTTTTGGTGGTAGTAGCTGGTGTGAGTTTCCTCAGTAATCCTTTTAGTGATGGGTCTGTCATTTCATCGCTTTCAGATTCTGCGAGTGTGTTTTTCTCTATCATCCTTTTGGTTTTGGTAACCGGTGTGAGTTCGCTCTGTCTTCCTTTTGGTGGTGAGTCTGTCATTTCGTCGATGTCAGATTGTGCGAGTGTTTTGCGCTATCATTCTTTTAGTGGTAGTTGCCGGTGTGAGTTTGCTCAATCATCCTTTTGGTGGTGGGTCTAACATTTTATCGATGTCAGATTGTACGAGTCTGTTTTTCTCTATCATCCTTTTAGTGGTAGTAGCTGGTGTGACTTTGCTCAGTAATCCTTTTGGTGGTGGGTCTATCATTTCTTAGATGTCAGATTGTGCGAGTGTGTTTTGCTCTATCATCCCTTTGGTGGTAGTAACTAGTGTGAGTTTGCTCAGTAATCCTTTTTGTGCTGGGTCTGTCATTTAATCAATGTCGGATTCTGCAAGTGTGTTTTGCTCTATCATCCTTTTGGTGATAGTAACTGGTGTGAGTTAGCTCCGTCATCCTTTTGCTGGTCAGTCTGTCATTTCGTCGATGTCAGATTGTGCGAGTTTGTTTTGCTCTATTATCCTCTTCGTGGTATTAGCCGTTGTGAGTTCGCTCCATCATCCTTTTGAAGTGGGTCTGTCATTTCATCGATGTCAGATTGTGTGAGTGTGTTTTTCTCTATCATCTTTTTGGTGGTAGTAGCCGGTGTGAGTTTGCTCTATCATCCTTTTGGTGGTGGGTCTGTGATTTCTTCGATGCTAGATTGTGCGAGTTTGTTTTTCTCTATCATCCTTTTGGATTTAGTAGCCGGTGTGAGTTTCTCCGTCTTCCTTTTGGTGGTGGGTCTGTCATTTCGTCGATGTCTGATTGTGCGAGTGTTTTGCTCTATCACTCTTTTAGTGGTAGTAGCCGGTGTGAGTTTGATCAGTCATCCTTTTGGCGATAGTAGCCGGTGTGAGTTCGCTACGTCATTCTTTTGGTGGCGGGTCTTTCATTCCGTCGATGTCAGATTGTGTGAGTGTGTTTTGCTCTGTCATCCTTTTGGTGGTAGTAGCTGGTGTGAGTTTCCTCAGTAATCCTTTTGGTGGTGGGTCTGTCATTTCATCGCTTTCAGATTCTGCGAGTGTGTTTTTCTCTATCATCCATTTGGTTTTAGTAACCGGTGTGAGTTCGCTCCGTCTTCCTTTTGGTGGTGGGTCTGTCATTTCATCTATGTCAGATTGTGCGAGTGTTTTGCTCTATCTTTCTTTTAGTGGCAGTTGTCGGTGTGAGTTTGATCAATCATCCTTTTGGTGGTGGGTCTATCATTTCATCGATGTCAGATTGTGCAAGTCTGTTTTGCTCTATCATCCTTTTAGTGGTATTAGCTGGTGTGACTTTTCTCAGTAATCCTTTTGGTGGTGGGTCTATCATTTCTTCGATGTCAGATTGTGCGAGTGTGTTTTGCTCTATCATCCCTTTGGTGGTAGTAGCTGGTGTGAGTTTGCTCAATAATCCTTTTTGTGGTGGGTCTGTCATTTCATCAATGTTAGATTCTGCGAGTGTGTTTTGCTCTATCATCCTTTTGGTGATAGTAAATGGTGTGAGTTAGCTCCGTTATCCTTTTGCTGGTCGGTCTGTCATTTCGTCGATGTCAGATTGTGCGAGTGTGTTTTGCTCTATTATCCTTTTGGTGGTATTAACCGTTGTGAGTTCGCTCCGTCATCCTTATGGTGGTGGGTCTGTCATTTCATCAATGTCAGATTGTGCGAGTTTGTTTTTCTCTATCATCCGTTTAGTGGTAGTAGCCGGAGTGAGTTTGCTCTGTCATCCTTTTGGTGGTGGGTCTGTGATTTCTTCGATGCTAGATTGTGCGAGTTTGTTTTTCTCTATCATCCTTTTGGTTTTAGTAGCCGGTGTGAGTGTGTGAGTTTGCTCTGTCATCCTTTTGGTGGTGGGTCTGTCATTTCGTCGATGTCTGATTGTGCGAATGTTTTGCTCTATCATTCTTTTAGTGGTAGTAGCCGGTGTGAGTTTGATCAGTCATCCTTTTGGTGCAGGGTCTATTATTTCATCGATGTCAGATTGTGCGAGTCTGTTTTGCTCTATCATCCTTTTTGTGGTAGTAGCTGGTGTGAGTTTGCTCAGTAATCCTTTTGGTGGTGGGTCTGTCATTTCATCGATGTCAGATTGTACGAGTGTGTTTTGCTCTATCATCCTTTTGTTCATAGTAGCCGGTGTGAGTTAGCTCCGTCATCCTTTTGTTGGTCGGTTTGTCCTTACGTCGATGTCAGATTGTGCGAGTGTGTTTGGCTCTATTATCCTTTTGGTGGTATACGCCATTGTGAGTTCGCTCCGTCATCCTTTTGGTGGTGGGTCTGTCATTTCGTCGATGTCAGATTGTGCGAGTGTGTTTAGCTATATCATCCGTTTAGTGGTAGTAGCCGGTGTGAGTTTGCTCTATCATCCTCTTGGTGATGGGTCTGTGATTTCGTCGATGCTAGATTGTGCGAGTTTGTTTTTCTCTATCATCCTCTTGGTTTTAGTAGCCGGTGTGAGTTCGATCCGTCTTCCTTTTGGTGGTGGGTGTGACATTTCGTCGATGTCAGATTGTGCGAGTCTGTTTTGCTCTATCATCCTTTTAGTGGTAGTAGCCGGTGTGACTTTTCTCAGTAATCCTTTTGGTGGTGGGTCTATCATTTCTTCGATGTCAGATTGTGCGAGTGTGTTTTTCTTAATCATCCCTTTGGTGGTAGTAGCTGGTGTGAGTTTGCTCAGTAATCCTTTTTGTGGTGGGTCTGTCATTTCATCGAAGTTTGATTCTGCGAGTGTGTTTTGGTCTATCATCCTTTTGGTGAAAGTAAATGGTGTGAGTTAGCTCCGTCATCCTTTTGCTGGTCGGTCTGTCATTTCGTCGATGTCAGATTGTGCGAGTGTGTTTTGCTCTATTATCCTTTTGGTGGTATTAGCCGTTGTGAGTTCGCTCCGTCATCCTTTTGGTGGTGGGTCTGTCATGTCATCGATGTCAGATTGTGCGAGTGTGTTTTCCTCTATCATCCGTTTCGTGGTATTAGCCGGAGTGAGTTTGCTCTGTCATCCTTTTGGTGGTGGGTCTGTGATTTCTTCGATGCTAGATTGTGCAAGTTTGTTTTTCTATATCATCCTTTTGGTTTTAGTAGCCGGTGTGAGTTTGCTCCGTCATCCTTTTGGTGGTGGGTCTGTCATTTCGTCGACGTCTGATTGTGCGAGTGTTTTGCTCTATCATTCTTTTAGTGGTAGTAGCCGGTGTGAGTTTGATCAGTCATCCTTTTTGTGTTGGGTCTATTATTTCATCGATGTCAGATTGTGCGAGTCTGTTTTCCTCTATCATCCTTTTGGTGGTTGTAGGTGGTGTGAGTTTGCTCAGTAATCCTTTTGGTGGTGGGTCTGTCATTTCATCGATGTCAGATTGTACGAGTGTGTTTTGCTCTATCATCCTTTTGGTGATAGTAGCCGGTGTGAGTTAGCACCGTCATCCTTTTGCTGGTCGGTTTGTCATTCCGTCGATGTCAGATTGTGCGAGTGTGTTTTGATCTATTGTCATTTTGGTGGTATTAGCCATTGTGAGTTTGCTCCGTCATCCTTTTGCTGGTGGGTCTGTCATTTCATCGACGTCAGATTGTGCGAGTGTGTTTTGCTATATCATCCGTTTAGTGGTAGTAGCCGGTGTGAGTTTGCTCTGTCATCCTCTTGGTGGTGGGTCTGTGATTTCGTCGATGCTAGATTGTGCGAGTTTGTTTTTCTCTACCATCCTCTTGGTTTTAGTAGCCGGTGTGAGTTCGCTCCGTCTTCCTTTTGGTGGTGGGTCTCTCATTTCGTCGATGTCAGATTGTGTGAGTCTGTTTTGCTCTATCATCCTTTTAGTGGTAGAAGATGGTGTGACTTTTCTCAGTAATCCTTTTGGTGGTGGGCCTATCATTTCTTCGATGTCAGATTGTGCGAGTGTGTTTTGCTCTATCATCCCTTTAATGGTAGTAGCTGGTGTGAGTTTGCTCAGTAATCCTTTTTGTGGTGGGTCTGTCATTTCATCGATGTTTGATTCTGCGAGTGTGTTTTGCTCTATCATCCTTTTGGTGATAGTAAATGGTGTGAGTTAGCTCCGTCATCCTTTTGTTGGTTGGTCTGTCATTTCGTCGATGTCAGATTGTGCGAGTGTGTTTTGCTCTATTATCCTTTTGGTGGTATTAACCGTTGTGAGTTCGCTCCGTCATCCTTTTGGTGGTGGGTCTGTCATGTCATCGATGTCAGATTGTGCGGGTGTGTTTTTCTCTATCATCCGTTTCGTGGTAGTAGCCGGAGTGAGTTTGCTCTGTCATCCTTTTGGTGGTGGGTCTGTGATTTCTTCGATGCTAGATTGTGCGAGTTTGTTTTTCTCTATCATCCTTTTGGTTTTAGTAGCCGGTGTGAGTTTGCTCCGTCATCCTTTTGGTGGTGGGTCTGTCATTTCGTCGATGTCTGATTGTTCGAGTGTTTTGCTCTATCATTCTTTTAGTGGTAGTAGCCGGTGTGAGTTGGATCAGTCATCCTTTTGGTGGTGGGTCTATTATTTCATTGATGTCAGATTGTGCGAGTCTGTTTTGCTCTATCATCCTTTTGGTGGTAGTAGCTGGTGTGAGTTTGCTCAGTAATCCTTTTGGTGGTGGGTCTGTCATTTCATTGATGTCAGATTATGCGAGTGTGTGTTGCTCTATCATTCTTTTGGTGATAGTAGCCGGTGTGAGTTAGCTCCGTCATTCTTTTGTTGGTCGGTCTGTCATTTCGTCGATATCAGATTGTACGAGTGTGTTTTGCTCTATTGTCCTTTTGGTGGTATTAGCCATTGTGAGTTCGCTCCGTCATCCTTTTGGTGGTGGGTCTGTCATTTCATCGATGTCAGCTTGTGCGAGTGTGTTTTGCTTAATCATTCGTTTAGTGGTAGTAGCCGGAGTGAGTTTGCTCTGTCATCCTCTTGGTGGTGGGTCTGTGATTTCGTCGATGCTAGATTGTGCGAGTTTGTTTTTCTCTATCATCCTCTTGGTTTTAGTAGCCGGTTTGAGTTCGATCCGTCTTCCTTTTGGTGGTGGGTCTGTCATTTCGTCGATGTCAGATTGTGCGAGTCTGTTTTGCTCTATCATCCTTTTAGTGGAAGTAGCTAGTGTGACTTTTCTCAATAATCCTTTTGGCGGTAAGTCTATCATTTCTTCGATGTCAGATTGTGCGAGTGTGTTTTGCTCTATCATCCCTTTGGTGGTAGTAGCTGGTGTGAGTTGGCTCAGTAGTCCTTTTTCTGGTGGGTCTGTCATTTCATCGATGTTGGATTCTGCGAGTGTGTTTTGCTCTATCGTCCTTTTGGTGATAGTAAATGGTGGGAGTTAGCTCCGTCATCCTTTTGCTGGTCGGTCTGTCATTTCGTCGATGTCAGATTGTGCGAGTGTGTTTTGCTCTATTATCCTTTTGGTGGTATTAGTCGTTGTGAGTTCGCTCCGTCATCCTTTTGGTGGTGGGTCTTTCATGACATCGATGTCAGATTGTGCGAGTGTGTTTTTCTCTATCATCCGTTTGGTGGTAGTAGCCAGAGTGAGTTTGCTCTGTCATCCTTTTGGTGGTGGGTCTGTGATTTCTTCGATGCAAGATTGTGTGAGTTTGTTTTTCTCTCTCATCCTTTTGGTTTTAGTAGCCAGTGTGAGTTTGCTCCGTCATCCTTTTGGTAGTGGGTCTGTCATTTCGTCGATGTCTGATTGTGCGAGTGTTTTGCTCTATCATTCTTTTAGTGGTAGTAGCTGGTGTGAGTTTGATCCATCATCCTTTTGGTGGTGGGTCTATTATTTAATCGATGTCAGATTGTGCGAGTTTGTTTTGCTTTATCATCCTTTTGGTGGTAGTAGGTGGTGTGAGTTTGCTCAGTAATCCTTTTGGTGGTGGGTCTATCATTTCATCGATGTCAGATTGTACGAGTGTGTTTTGCTCTATCATCCTTTTGGTGATAGTAGCCGGTGTGAGTTAGCTCCGTCATCCTTTTGTTGGTCGGTCTGTCATTCCGTCGATATCAGATTGTACGAGTGTGTTTTGCTCTATTATCCTTTTGGTGGTATTAGCCATTGTGAGTTCGCTCCGTCATCCTTTTGGTGGTGGGTCTGTCATTTCATCGATGTCAGCTTGTGCGAGTGTGTTTTGCTCTATCATCCGTTTAGTGGTAGTAGCCAGAGTGAGTTTGCTCTGTCATCCTCTTGGTGGTGGGTCTGTGATTTCGTCGATGCTAGATTGTGCGAGTTTGTTTTTCTCTATCATCCTCTTGGTTTTAGTAGCCGGTGTGAGTTCGATCCGTCTTCCTTTTGGTGGTGGGTCTGTCATTTCGTCGATGTCAGATTGTCCGAGTCTGTTTTGCTCTATCATCCTTTTAGTGGTAGTAGCTGGTGTGACTTTTCTCAGTAATCCTTTCGGCGGTGGGTCTATCATTTCTTCGATGTCAGATTGTGCGAGTGTGTTTTGCTCTATCATCCCTTTGGTGGTAGTAGCTGGTGTGAGTTTGCTCAGTAATCCTTTTTGTGGTGGGTCTGTCATTTCATCGATGTTAGATTCTGCGAGTGTGTTTTGCTCTATCGTCCTTTTGGTGATAGTAAATGGTGGGAGTTAGCTCCGTCATCCTTTTGCTGGTCGGTCTGTCATTTCGTCGATGTCAGATTGTGCGAGTGTGTTTTGCTCTATTATCCTTTTGGTGGTATTAGTCGTTGTGAGTTCGCTCCGTCATCCTTTTGGTGGTGGGTCTTTCATGACATCGATGTCAGATTGTGCGAGTGTGTTTTTCTCTATCATCCGTTTGGTGGTAGTAGCCGGAGTGAGTTTGCTCTGTCATCCTTTTGGTGGTGGGTCAATGATTTCTTCGATGCTAGATTGTGCGAGTTTGTTTTTCTCTATCATCCTTTTGGTTTTAGTAGCCAGTGTGAGTTTGCTCCGTCATCCTTTTGGTGGTGGGTCTGTCATTTCGTCGATGTCTGATTGTGCGAGTGTTTTGCTCTATCATTCTTTTAGTGGTAGTAGCCGGTGTGAGTTTGATCAGTCATCCTTTTGGTGGTGGGTCTATTATTTCATTGATGTCAGATTGTGCGAGTCTGTTTTTCTCTATCATCCTTTTGGTGGTAGTAGCTGGTATGAGTTTGCTCAGTAATCCTTTTGGTGGTGGGTCTGTCATTTCATCGATGTCAGATTGTACGAGTGTGTTTTGCTCTATCATCCTTTTGGGGATAGTAGCCGGTGTGAGTTAGCTCCGTCATCCTTTTGCTGGTCGGTTTGTCATTCCGTCGATGTCAGATTGTGCGAGTGTGTTTTGCTCTATTATCCTTTTGGTGGTATTAGCCATTGTGAGTTTGCTCCGTCATCCTTTTGGTGGTGGGTCTGTCATTTCATCGATGTCAGATTGTGCGAGTGTGTTTTGCTATATCATCCGTTTAGTGGTAGTAGCCGGTGTGAGTTTGCTCTGTCATCCTCTGGGTGGTGGGTCTGTGATTTCGTCAATGCTAGATTGTGCGAGTTTGTTTTTCTCTATCATCCTCTTGGTTTTAGTAGCCGGTGTGAGTTCGCTCCGTCTTCCTTTTGGTGGTGGGTCTATCATTTCGTCGATGTCAGATTGTGCGAGTGTTTTGCTCTATCATTCTTTTAGTGGTAGTAGCTGGTGTGAGTTTGATCCATCATCCTTTTGGTGGTGGGTCTATTATTTAATCGATGTCAGATTGTGCGAGTCTGTTTTGCTTTATCATCCTTTTGGTGGTAGTAGGTGGTGTGAGTTTGCTCAGTAATCCTTTTGGTGGTGGGTCTATCATTTCATCGATGTCAGATTGTACGAGTGTGTTTTGCTCTATCATCCTTTTGGTGATAGTAGCCGGTGTGAGTTAGCTCCGTCATCCTTTTGTTGGTCGGTCTGTCATTCCGTCGATATCAGATTGTACGAGTGTGTTTTGCTCTATTATCCTTTTGGTGGTATTAGCCATTGTGAGTTCGCTCCGTCATCCTTTTGGTGGTGGGTCTTTCATTTCATCGATGTCAGCTTGTGCGAGTGTGTTTTGCTCTATCATCCGTTTAGTGGTAGTAGCCGGAGTGAGTTTGCTCTATCATCCTCTTGGTCGTGGGTCTGTGATTTCGTCGATGCTAGATTGTGCGAGTTTATTTTTCTCTATCATCCTCTTGGTTTTAGTAGCCGGTGATAGTTCGATCCGTCTTCCTTTTGGTGGTGGGTCTGTCATTTCGTCGATGTCAGATCGTGCGAGTCTGTTTTGCTCTATCATCCTTTTAGTGGTAGTAGCTGGTGTGACTTTTCTCAGTAATCCTTTTGGCGGTGGGTCTATCATTTCTTCGATGTCAGATTGTGCGAGTGTGTTTTGCTCTATCATCCCTTTGGTGGTAGTAGCTGGTGTGAGTTTGCTCAGTAATCCTTTTTGTGGTGGGTCTGTCATTTCATCGATGTTAGATTCTGCGAGTGTGTTTTTCTCTATCGTCCTTTTGGTGATAGTAAATGGTGGGAGTTAGCTCCGTCATCCTTTTGCTGGTCGGTCTGTCATTTCGTCGATGTCAGATTGTGCGAGTGTGTTTTGCTCTATTATCCTTTTGGTGGTATTAGTCGTTGTGAGTTCGCTCCGTCATCCTTTTGGTGGTGGGTCTTTCATGACATCGATGTCAGATTGTGCGAGTGTGTTTTTCTCTATCATCCGTTTGGTGGTAGTAGCCGGAGTGAGTTTGCTCTGTCATCCTTTTGGTGGTGGGTCAATGATTTCTTCGATGCTAGATTGTGCGAGTTTGTTTTTCTCTATCATCCTTTCGGTTTTAGTAGCCAGTGTGAGTTTGCTCCGTCATCCTTTTGGTGGTGGGTCTGTCATTTCGTCGATGTCTGATTGTGCGAGTGTTTTGCTCTATCATTCTTTTAGTGGTAGTAGCCGGTGTGAGTTTGATCAGTCATCCTTTTGGTGGTGGGTCTATTATTTCATCGATGTCAGATTGTGCGAGTCTGTTTTTCTCTATCATCCTTTTGGTGGTAGTAGCTGGTATGAGTTTGCTCAGTAATCCTTTTGGTGGTGGGTCTGTCATTTCATCGATGTCAGATTGTACGAGTGTGTTTTGCTCTATCATCCTTTTGGGGATAGTAGCCGGTGTGAGTTAGCTCCGTCATCCTTTTGCTGGTCGGTTTGTCATTCCGTCGATGTCAGATTGTGCGAGTGTGTTTTGCTCTATTATCCTTTTGGTGGTATTAGCCATTGTGAGTTTGCTCCGTCATCCTTTTGGTGGTGGGTCTGTCATTTCATCGATGTCAGATTGTGCGAGTGTGTTTTGCTATATCATCCGTTTAGTGGTAGTAGCCGGTGTGAGTTTGCTCTGTCATCCTCTTGGTGGTGGGTCTGTGATTTCGTCGATGCTAGATTGTGCGAGTTTGTTTTTCTCTATCATCCTCTTAGTTTTAGTAGCCGGTGTGAGTTCGCTCCGTCTTCCTTTTGGTGGTGGGTCTATCATTTCGTCGATGTCAGATTGTGCGAGTGTTTTGCTCTATCATTCTTTTAGTGGTAGTAGCTGGTGTGAGTTTGATCCATCATCCTTTTGGTGGTGGGTCTATTATTTAATCGATGTCAGATTGTGCGAGTCTGTTTTGCTTTATCATCCTTTTGGTGGTAGTAGGTGGTGTGAGTTTTCTCAGTAATACTTTTGGTGGTGGGTCTATCATTTCATCGATGTCAGATTGTACGAGTGTGTTTTGCTCTATCATCCTTTTGGTGATAGTAGTCGGTGTGAGTTATCTCCGTCATCCTTTTGTTGGTCGGTCTGTCATTCCGTCGATATCAGATTGTACGAGTGTGTTTTGCTCTATTATCCTTTTGGTGGTATTAGCCATTGTGAGTTCGCTCCGTCATCCTTTTGGTGGTGGGTCTGTCATTTCATCGATGTCAGCTTGTGCGAGTGTGTTTTGCTCTATCATCCGTTTAGTGGTAGTAGCCGGAGTGAGTTTGCTCTGTCATCCTCTTGGTGGTGGGTCTGTGATTTCGTCGATGCTAGATTGTGCGAGTTTGTTTTTCTCTATCATCCTCTTGGTTTTAGTAGCCGGTGTGAGTTCGATCCGTCTTCCTTTTGGTGGTGGGTCTGTCATTTCGTCGATGTCAGATTGTGCGAGTCTGTTTTGCTCTATCATCCTTTTAGTGGTAGTAGCTGGTGTGACTTTTCTCAGTAATCCTTTTGGCGGTGGGTCTATCATTTCTTCGATGTCAGATTGTGCGAGTGTGTTTTGCTCTATCATCCCTTTGGTGGTAGTAGCTGGTGTGAGTTTGCTCAGTAATCCTTTTTTTGGTGGGTCTGTCATTTCATCGATGTTAGATTCTGCGAGTGTGTTTTTCTCTATCGTCCTTTTGGTGATAGTAAATGGTGGGAGTTAGCTCCGTCATCCTTTTGCTGGTCGGTCTGTCATTTCGTCGATGTCAGATTGTGCGAGTGTGTTTTGCTCTATTATCCTTTTGGTGGTATTAGTCATTGTGAGTTCGCTCCGTCATCCTTTTGGTGGTGGGTCTTTCATGACATCGATGTCAGATTGTGCGAGTGTGTTTTTCTCTATCATCCGTTTGGTGGTAGTAGCCGGAGTGAGTTTGCTCTGTCATCCTTTTGGTGGTGGGTCAATGATTTCTTCGATGCTAGATTGTGCGAGTTTGTTTTTCTCTATCATCCTTTTGGTTTTAGTAGCCAGTGTGAGTTTGCTCCGTCATCCTTTTGGTGGTGGGTCTGTCATTTCGTCGATGTCTGATTGTGCGAGTGTTTTGCTCTATCATTCTTTTAGTGGTAGTAACCGGTGTGAGTTTGATCAGTCATCCTTTTGGTGGTGGGTCTATTATTTCATCGATGTCAGATTGTGCGAGTCTGTTTTTCTCTATCATCCTTTTGGTGGTAGTAGCTGGTATGAGTTTGCTCAGTAATCCTTTTGGTGGTGGGTCTGTCATTTCATCGATGTCAGATTGTACGAGTGTGTTTTGCTCTATCATCCTTTTGGGGATAGTAGCCGGTGTGAGTTAGCTCCGTCATCCTTTTGCTGGTCGGTTTGTTATTCCGTCGATGTCAGATTGTGCGAGTGTGTTTTGCTCTATTATCCTTTTGGTGGTATTAGCCATTGTGAGTTTGCTCCGTCATCCTTTTGGTGGTGGGTCTGTCATTTCATCGATGTCATATTGTGCGAGTGTGTTTTGCTATATCATCCGTTTAGTGGTAGTAGCCGGTGTGAGTTTGCTCTGTCATCCTCTTGGTGGTGGGTCTGTGATTTCGTCGATGCTAGATTGTGCGAGTTTGTTTTTCTCTATCATCCTCTTGGTTTTAGTAGCCGGTGTGAGTTCGCTCCGTCTTCCTTTTGGTGGTGGGTCTATCATTTCGTCGATGTCAGATTGTGCGAGTGTTTTGCTCTATCATTCTTTTAGTGGTAGTAGCTGGTGTGAGTTTGATCCATCATCCTTTTGGTGGTGGGTCTATTATTTAATCGATGTCAGATTGTGCGAGTCTGTTTTGCTTTATCATCCTTTTGGTGGTAGTAGGTGGTGTGAGTTTGCTCAGTAATCCTTTTGGTGGTGGGTCTATCATTTCATCAATGTCAGATTGTACGAGTGTGTTTTGCTCTATCATCCTTTTGGTGATAGTAGCCGGTGTGAGTTAGCTCTGTCATCCTTTTGTTGGTCGGTCTGTCATTCCGTCGATATCAGATTGTACGAGTGTGTTTTGCTCTATTATCCTTTTGGTGGTATTAGCCATTGTGAGTTTGCTCCGTCATCCTTTTGGTGGTGGGTCTGTCATTTCATCGATGTCATCTTGTGCGAGTGTGTTTTGCTCTATCATCCGTTTAGTGGTAGTAGCCGGAGTGAGTTTGCTCTGTCATCCTCTTGGTGGTGGGTCTGTGATTTCGTCGATGCTAGATTGTGCGAGTTTGTTTTTCTCTATCATCCTCTTGGTTTTAGTAGCCGGTGTGAGTTCGATCCGTCTTCCTTTTGGTGGTGGGTCTGTCATTTCGTCGATGTCAGATTGTGCGAGTCTGTTTTGCTCTATCATCCTTTTAGTGGTAGTAGCTGGTGTGACTTTTCTCAGTAATCCTTTTGGCGGTGGGTCTATCATTTCTTCGATGTCAGATTGTGCGAGTGTGTTTTGCTCTATCATCCCTTTGGTGGTAGTAGCTGGTGTGAGTTTGCTCAGTAATCCTTTTTGTGGTGGGTCTGTCATTTCGTCGATGTTAGATTCTGCGAGTGTGTTTTGCTCTATCGTCCTTTTGGTGATAGTAAATGGTGGGAGTTAGCTCCGTCATCCTTTTGCTGGTCGGTCTGTCATTTCGTCGATGTCAGATTGTGCGAGTGTGTTTTGCTCTATTATCCTTTTGGTGGTATTAGTCGTTGTGAGTTCGCTCCGTCATCCTTTTGGTGGTGGGTCTTTCATGACATCGATGTCAGATTGTGCGAGTGTGTTTTTCTCTATCATCCGTTTGGTGGTAGTAGCCGGAGTGAGTTTGCTCTGTCATCCTTTTGGTGGTGGGTCAATGATTTCTTCGATGCTAGATTGTGTGAGTTTGTTTTTCTCTATCATCCTTTTGGTTTTAGTAGCCAGTGTGAGTTTGCTCCGTCATCCTTTTGGTGGTGGGTCTGTCATTTCGTCGATGTCTGATTGTGCGAGTGTTTTGCTCTATCATTCTTTTAGTGGTAGTAACCGGTGTGAGTTTGATAAGTCATCCTTTTGGTGGTGGGTCTATTATTTCATCGATGTCAGATTGTGCGAGTCTGTTTTTCTCTATCATCCTTTTGGTGGTAGTAGCTGGTGGGAGTTAGCTCCGTCATCCTTTTGCTGGTGGGTCTGTCATTTCGTCGATGTCAGATTGTGCGAGTGTGTTTTGCTCTATTATCCTTTTGGTGGTATTAGTCGTTGTGAGTTCGCTCCGTCATCCTTTTGGTGGTGGGTCTTTCATGACATCGATGTCAGATTGTGCGAGTGTGTTTTTCTTTATCATCCGTTTGGTGGTAGTAGCCGGAGTGAATTTGCTCTGTCATCCTTTTGGTGGTGGATCTGTGATTTCTTCGATGCTAGATTGTGCGAGTTTGTTTTTCTCTATCATCCTTTTGGTTTTAGTAGCCAGTGTGAGTTTGCTCCGTCATCCTTTTGGTGGTGGGTCTGTCATTTCGTCGATGTCTGACTGTGCGAGTGTTTTGCTCTTTCATTCTTTTAGTGGTAGTAGTCGGTGTGAGTTTGATCAGTCATCCTTTTGGTGGTGGGTCTATTATTTCATCGATGTCAGATTGTGCGAGTCTGTTTTTCTCTATCATCCTTTTGGTGGTAGTAGCTGGTATGAGTTTGCTCAGTAATCCTTTTGGTGCTGGGTCTGTCATTTCATCGATGTCAGATTGTACGAGTGTGTTTTGCTCTATCATCCTTTTGGGGATAGTAGCCGGTGTGAGTTAGCTCCGTCATCCTTTTGCTGGTCGGTTTGTCATTCCGTCGATGTCAGATTGTGCGAGTGTGTTTTGCTCTATTATCCTTTTGGTGGTATTAGCCATTGTGAGTTCGCTCCGTCATCCTTTTGGTGGTGGGTCTGTCATTTCATTGATGTCAGATTGTGCGTGTGTGTTTTGCTATATCATCCGTTTAGTGGTAGTAGCCGGTGTGAGTTTGCCCTGTCATCCTCTTGGTGGTGGGTCAGTCATTTCGTCGATGCTAGATTGTGCGAGTTTGTTTTTCTCTATCATCCTCTTGGTTTTAGTAGCCGGTGTGAGTTCGCTCCGTCTTCCTTTTGGTGGTGGGTCTATCATTTCGTCGATGTCAGATTGTGCGAGTGTTTTGCTCTATCATTCTTTTAGTGGTAGTAGCTGGTGTGAGTTTGATCCATCATCCTTTTGGTGGTTGGTCTATTATTTAATAAATGTCAGATTGTGCGAGTCTGTTTTGCTTTATCATCCTTTTGGTGGTAGTAGGTGGTGTGAGTTTGCTCAGTAATCCTTTTGGTGGTGGGACTGTCATTTCATCGATGTCAGATTGTACGAGTGTGTTTTGCTCTATCATCCTTTTGGTGATAGTAGCCGGTGTGAGTTAGCTCCGTCATCCTTTTGTTGGTCGGTCTGTCATTCCGTCGATATCAGATTGTACGAGTGTGTTTTGCTCTATTATCCTTTTGGTGGTATTAGTCATTGTGAGTTCGCTCCGTCATCCTTTTGGTGGTGGGTCTGTCATTTCATCGATGTCAGCTTGTGCGGGTGTGTTTTGTTCTATCATTCGTTTAGTGGTAGTAGCCGGAGTGAGTTTGCTCTGTCATCCTCTTGGTGGTGGGTCTGTGATTTCGTCGATGCTAGATTGTGCGAGTTTGTTTTTCTCTATCATCCTCTTGGTTTTAGTAGCCGGTGTGAGTTCTATCCGTCTTCCTTTTGGTGGTGGTTCTGTCATTTCGTCGATGTCAGACTGTGCAAGTCTGTTTTGCTCTATCATCCTTTTAGTGGTAGTAGCTGGTGTGACTTTTCTCAGTAAACCTTTTGGCGGTGGGTCTATCATTTCTTCGATGTCAGATTGTGCGAGTGTGTTTTGCTCTATCATCCCTTTGGTGGTAGTAGCTGGTGTGAGTTTGCTCAGTAATCCTTTTTGTGGTGGGTCTGTCATTTCATCAATGTTAAATTCTGCGAGTGTGTTTTGCTCTATCGTCCTTTTGGTGATAGTAAATGGTGGGAGTTAGCTCCGCCATCCTTTTGCTGGTCGGTCTGTCATTTCGTCGATGTCAGATTGTGCGGGTGTGTTTTGTTCTATCATTCGTTTAGTGGTAGTAGCTGGAGTGAGTTTGCTCTGTCATCCTCTTGGTGGTGGGTCTGTGATTTCGTCGATGCTAGATTGTGCGAGTTTGTTTTTCTCTATCATCCTCTTGGTTTTAGTAGCCGGTGTGAGTTCTATCCGTCTTCCTTTTGGTGGTGGTTCTGTCATTTCGTCGATGTCAGACTGTGCAAGTCTGTTTTGCTCTATCATCCTTTTAGTGGTAGTAGCTGGTGTGACTTTTCTCAGTAAACCTTTTGGCGGTGGGTCTATCATTTCTTCGATGTCAGATTGTGCGAGTGTGTTTTGCTCTATCATCCCTTTGGTGGTAGTAGCTGGTGTGAGTTTGCTCAGTAATCCTTTTTGTGGTGGGTCTGTCATTTCATCAATGTTAAATTCTGCGAGTGTGTTTTGCTCTATCGTCCTTTTGGTGATAGTAAATGGTGGGAGTTAGCTCCGCCATCCTTTTGCTGGTCGGTCTGTCATTTCGTCGATGTCAGATTGTGCGAGTGTGTTTTGCTCTATTATCCTTTTGGTGGTATTAGTCGTTGTGAGTTCGCTCCGTCATCCTTTTGGTGGTGGGTCTTTCATGACATCGATGTCAGATTGTGCGAGTGTGTTTTTCTTTATCATTCGTTTGGTGGTAGTAGCCGGAGTGAATTTGCTCTCCCATCCTTTTGGTGGTGGGTCTGTGATTTCTTCGATGCTAGATTGTGCGAGTTTGTTTTTCTCTATCATCCTTTTGGTTTTAGTAGCCAGTGTGAGTTTGATCCGTCATCCTTTTGGTGGTGGGTCTGTCATTTCGTCGATGTCTGATTGTGCGAGTGTTTTGCTCTTTCATTCTTTTAGTGGTAGTAGCCGGTGTGAGTTTGATCAGTCATCCTTTTGGTGGTGGGTCTATTATTTCATCGATGTCAGATTGTGCGAGTCTGTTTTGCTCTATCATCCTTTTGGTGGTAGTAGCTGGTATGAGTTTGCTCAGTAATCCTTTTGGTGGTGGGTCTGTCATTTCATCGATGTCAGATTGTACGAGTGTGTTTTGCTCTATCATCCGTTTGGGGATAGTAGCCGGTGTGAGTTAGCTCCGTCATCCTTTTGCTGGTCGGTTTGTCATTCCGTCGATGTCAGATTGTGCGAGTGTGTTTTGCTCTATTATCCTTTTGGTGGTATTAGCCATTGTGAGTTCGCTCTGTCATCCTTTTGGTGGTGGGTCTGTCATTTCATCGATGTCAGATTGTGCGAGTGTGTTTTGCTATATCATCCGTTTAGTGGTAGTAGCCGGTGTGAGTTTTCTCTGTCATCCTCTTGGTGGTGGGTCACTGATTTCGTCGATGCTAGATTGTGCGAGTTTGTTTTTCTCTATCATCCTCTTGATTTTAGTAGCCGGTGTGAGTTCGCTCCGTCTTCCTTTTGGTGGTGGGTCTATCATTTCGTCGATGTCAGATTGTGCGAGTGTTTTGCTCTATCATTCTTTTAGTGGTAGTAGCTGGTGTGAGTTTGATCCATCATCCTTTTGGTGGTTGGTCTATTATTTAATCAATGTCAGATTGTGCGAGTCTGTTTTGCTTTATCATCCTTTTGGTGGTAGTAGGTGGTGTGAGTTTGCTCAGTAATCCTTTTGGTGGTGGGTCTGTCATTTCATCGATGTCAGATTGTACGAGTGTGTTTTGCTCTGTCATCCTTTTGGTGATAGTAGCCGGTGTGACTTAGCTCCGTCATTCTTTTGTTGGTCGGTCTGTCATTCCGTCGATATCAGATTGTACGATTGTGTTTTGCTCTATTATACTTTTGGTGGTATTATCCATTGTGAGTTCGCTCCGTCATCCTTTAGGTGGTGGGTCTGTCATTTCATCGATGTCAGCTTGTGCGGGTGTGTTTTGCTCTATCATCCGTTTAGTGGTAGTAGTAAAAGTGAGTTTGCTCTGTCATCCTCTTGGTGGTGGGTCTGTGATTTCATCGATGCTAGATTGTGCGAGTTTGTTTTTCCCTATCATCCTCTTGGTTTTAGTAGCCGGTGTGAGTTCGATCCGTCTTCCTTTTGGTGGTGGGTCTGTCATTTCGTCGATGTCAGATTGTGCGAGTCTGTTTTGCTCTATCATCCTTTTAGTGGTAGTAGCTAGTGTGACTTTTCTCAGTAATCCTTTTGGCGGTGGGTCTATCATTTCTTCGATGTCAGATTGTGCGAGTGTGTTTTGCTCTATCATCCCTTTGGTGGTAGTAGCTGGTGTGAGTTTGCTCAGTAATCCTTTTTGTGGTGGGTCTGTCATTTCATCGATGTTAGATTCTGCGAGTGTGTTTTTCTCTATCGTCCTTTTGGTGATAGTAAATGGTGGGAGTTAGCTCCGCCATCCTTTTGCTGGTCGGTCTGTCATTTCGTTGATGTCAGATTGTGCGAGTGTGTTTTGCTCTATTATCCTTTTGGTGGTATTAGTCGTTGTGAGTTCGCTCCGTCATCCTTTTGGTGGTGGGTCTTTCATGACATCGATGTCAGATTGTGCGAGTGTGTTTTTCTTTATCATCCGTTTGGTGGTAGTAGCCGGAGTGAATTTCCTCTGTCATCCTTTTGGTGGTGGGTCTGTGATTTCTTCGATGCTAGATTGTGCGAGTTTGTTTTTCTCTATCATCCTTTTGGTTTTAGTAGCCAGTGTGAGTTTGCTCCGTCATCCTTTTGGTGGTGGGTCTGTCATTTCGTCTATGTCTGATTGTGCGAGTGTTTTGCTCTTTCATTCTTTTAGTGGTAGTAGCCGGTGTGAGTTTGATCAGTCATCCTTTTGGTGGTGGGTCTATTATTTCATCGATGTCAGATTGTGCGAGTCTGTTTTGCTCTATCATCCTTTTGGTGGTAGTAGCTGGTATGAGTTTGCTCAGTAATCCTTTTGGTGGTGGGTCTGTCATTTCATCGATGTCAGATTGTACGAGTGTGTTTTGCTCTATCATCCTTTTGGGGATAGTAGCCGGTGTGAGTTAGCTCCGTCATCCTTTTGCTGGTCGGTTTGTCATTCCGTCGATGTCAGATTGTGCGAGTGTGTTTTGCTCTATTATCCTTTTGGTGGTATTAGCCATTGTGAGTTCGCTCCGTCATCCTTTTGGTGGTGGGTCTGTCATTTCATCGATGTCAGATTGTGCGAGTGTGTTTTGCTATATCATCCGTTTAGTGGTAGTAGCCGGTGTGAGTTTTCTCTGTCATCCTCTTGGTGGTGGGTCACTGATTTCGTCGATGCTAGATTGTGCGAGTTTGTTTTTCTCTATTATCCTCTTGATTTTAGTAGCCGGTGTGAGTTCGCTCCGTCTTCCTTTTGGTGGTGGGTCTATCATTTCGTCGATGTCAGATTGTGCGAGTGTTTTGCTCTATCATTCTTTTAGTGGTAGTAGCTGGTGTGAGTTTGATCCATCATCTTTTTGGTGGTTGGTCTATTATTTAATCAATGTTAGATTGTGCGAGTCTGTTTTGCTTTATCATCCTTTTGGTGGTAGTAGGTGGTGTGAGTTTGCTCAGTAATCCTTTTGGTGGTGGGTCTGTCATTTCATCGATGTCAGATTGTACGAGTGTGTTTTGCTCTATCATCCTTTTGGTGATAGTAGCCGGTGTGACTTAGCTCCGTCATTCTTTTGTTGGTCGGTCTGTCATTCCGTCGATATCAGATTGTACGATTGTGTTTTGCTCTATTATCCTTTTGGTGGTATTATCCATTGTGAGTTCGCTCCGTCATCCTTTTGGTGGTGGGTCTGTCATTTCATCGATGTCAGCTTGTGCGGGTGTGTTTTTCTCTATCATCCGTTTAGTGGTAGTAGTAAAAGTGAGTTTGCTCTGTCATCCTCTTGGTGGTGGGTCTGTGATTTCATCGATGCTAGATTGTGCGAGTTTGTTTTTCTCTATCATCCTCTTGGTTTTAGTAGCCGGTGTGAGTTCGATCCGTCTTCCTTTTGGTGGTGGGTCTGTCATTTCGTCGATGTCAGATTGTGCGAGTCTGTTTTGCTCTATCATCCTTTTAGTGGTAGTAGCTGGTGTGACTTTTCTCAGTAATCCTTTTGGCGGTGGGTCTATCATTTCTTCGATGTCAGATTGTGCGAGTGTGTTTTGCTCTATCATCCCTTTGGTGGTAGTAGCTGGTGTGAGTTTGCTCAGTAATCCTTTTTGTGGTGGGTCTGTCATTTCATCGATGTTAGATTCTGCGAGTGTGTTTTGCTCTATCGTCCTTTTGGTGATAGTAAATGGTGGGAGTTAGCTCCGTCATCCTTTTGCTGGTCGGTCTGTCATTTCGTCGATGTCAGATTGTACGAGTGTGTTTTGCTCTATTATCCTTTTGGTGGTATTAGCCATTGTGAGTTCGCTCCGTCATCCTTTTGGTGGTGGGTCTGTCATTTCATCGATGTCAGCTTGTGCGTGTGTGTTTTGCTCTATCATCCGTTTAGTGGTAGTAGCCGGAGTGAGTTTGCTCTGTCATCCTCTTGGTGGTGGGTCTGTGATTTCGTCGATGCTAGATTGTGCGAGTTTGTTTTTCTTTATCATCCTCTATGTTTTAGTAGCCGGTGTGAGTTCGATCCGTCTTCCTTTTGGTGGTGGGTCTGTCATTTCGTCGATGTCAGATTGTGCGAGTCTGTTTTTCTCTATCATCCTTTTAGTGGTAGTAGCTGGTGTGACTTTTCTCAGTAATCCTTTTGGCGGTGGGTCTATCATTTCTTCGATGTCAGATTGTGCGAGTGTGTTTTGCTATATCATCCCTTTGGTGGTAGTAGCTGGTGTGAGTTTGCTCAGTAATCCTTTTTGTGGTGGGTCTGTCATTTCATCGATGTTAGATTCTGCGAGTGTGTTTTGCTCTATCGTCCTTTTGGTGATAGTAAATGGTGGGAGTTAGCTCCGTCATCCTTTTGCTGGTCGGTTTGTCATTCCGTCGATGTCAGATTGTGCGAGTGTGTTTTGCTCTATTATCCTTTTGGTGGTATTAGCCATTGTGAGTTCGCTCCGTCATCCTTTTGGTGGTGGGTCTGTCATTTCATCGATGTCAGATTGTGCGAGTGTGTTTTGCTATATCATCCGTTTAGTGGTAGTAGCTGGTGTGAGTTTTCTCTGTCATCCTCTTGGTGGTGGGTCATTGATTTCGTCGATGCTAGATTGCGCGAGTTTGTTTTTCTCTATCATCCTCTTGGTTTGAGTAGCCGGTGTGAGTTCGATCCGTCTTCCTTTTGGTGGTGGGTCTGTCATTTCGTCGATGTCAGATTGTGCGAGTCTGTTTTGCTCTATCATCCTTTTAGTGGTAGTAGCTGGTGTGACTTTTCTCAGTAATCCTTTTGGCGGTGGGTCTATCATTTCTTCGATGTCAGATTGTGCGAGTGTGTTTTGCTCTATCATCCCTTTGGTGGTAGTAGCTGGTGTGAGTTTGCTCAGTAATCCTTTTTGTGGTGGGTCTGTCATTTCATCGATGTTAGATTCTGCGAGTGTGTTTTGCTCTATCGTCCTTTTGGTGATAGTAAATGGTGGGAGTTAGCTCCGTCATCCTTTTGCTGGTCGGTCTGTCATTTCGTCGATGTCAGATTGTGCGAGTGTGTTTTGCTCTATTATCCTTTTGGTGGTATTAGTCGTTGTGAGTTCGCTCCGTCATCCTTTTGGTGGTGGGTCTTTCATGACATCGATGTCAGATTGTGCGAGTGTGTTTTTCTCTATTATTCGTTTGGTGGTAGTAGCCGGAGTGAGTTTGCTCTGTCATCCTTTTGGTGGTGGGTCTGTGATTTCTTCGATGCAAGATTGTGTGAGTTTGTTTTTCTCTATCATCCTTTTGGTTTTAGTAGCCAGTGTGAGTTTTCTCCGTCATCCTTTTGGTGGTGGGTCTGTCATTTCGTCGATGTATGATTTTGCGAGTGTTTTGTTCTATCATTCATTTAGTGGTAGTAGCCGGTGTGAGTTTGCTCAATAATCCTTTTGGTGGTGGGTCTGTCATTTCATCGATGTCAGATTGTGCGAGTGTGTTTTGCTCTATCATCCTTTTGGTGATAGTAGCCGGTGTGAGTTAGCTCCGTCATCCTTTTGCTGGTCGGTTTGTCATTCCGTCGATGTCAGATTGTGCGAGTGTGTTTTGCTCTATTATCCTTTTGGTGGTATTAGCCATTGTGAGTTCGCTCCGTCATCCTTTTGGTGGTGGGTCTGTCATTTCATCGATGTCAGATTGTGCGAGTGTATTTTGCTATATCATCCGTTTAGTGGTAGTAGCCGGTGTGAGTTTTCTCTCTCATCCTCTTGGTGGTGGGTCACTGATTTCGTCGATGCTAGATTGTGCGAGTTTGTTTTTCTCTATCATCCTCTTGGTTTTAGTAGCCGGTGTGAGTTCGCTCCGTCTTCCTTTTGGTGGTGGGTCTATCATTTCGTCGATGTCAGATTGTGCGAGTGTTTTGCTCTATCATTCTTTTAGTGGTAGTAGCTGGTGTGAGTTTGATCCATCATCCTTTTGGTGGTTGGTCTATTATTTAATGAATGTCAGATTGTGCGAGTCTGTTTTGCTTTATCATCCTTTTGGTGGTAGTAGGTGGTGTGAGTTTGCTCAGTAATCCTTTTGGTGGTGGGTCTGTCATTTCATCGATGTCAGATTGTACGAGTGTGGTTTGCTCTATCATTCTTTTGGTGATAGTAGCCGGTGTGAGTTAGCTCCGTCATTCTTTTGTTGGTCGGTCTGTCATTTCGTCGATATCAGATTGTACGAGTGTGTTTTGCTCTATTATCCTTTTGGTGGTATTAGCCATTGTGAGTTCGCTCCGTCATCCTTTTGGTGGTGGGTCTGTCATTTCATCGATGTCAGCTTGTGCGGGTGTGTTTTGCTCTATCATCCGTTTAGTGGTAGTAGCCGGAGTGAGTTTGCTCTGTCATCCTCTTGGTGGTGGGTCTGTGATTTCGTCGATGCTAGATTGTGCGAGTTTGTTTTTCTCTATCATCCTCTATGTTTTAGTAGCCGGTGTGAGTTCGATCCGTCTTCCTTTTGGTGGTGGGTCTGTCATTTCGTCGATGTCAGATTGTGCGAGTCTGTTTTGCTCTATCATCCTTTTAGTGGTAGTAGTTGGTGTGACTTTTCTCAGTAATCCTTTTGGCGGTGGGTCTATCATTTCTTCGATGTCAGATTGTGCGAGTGTGTTTTGCTCTATCATCCCTTTGGTGGTAGTAGCTGGTGTGAGTTTGCTCAGTAATCCTTTTTGGGGTGGGTCTGTCATTTCATCGATGTTAGATTCTGCGAGTGTGTTTTGCTCTATCGTCCTTTTGGTGATAATAGCCGGTGTGAGTTAGCTCCGTCATCCTTTTGCTGGTCGGTCTGTCATTTCGTCGATGTCAGATTGTGCGAGTGTGTTTTGCTCTATTATCCTTTTGGTGGTATTAGTCGTTGTGAGTTCGCTCCGTCATCCTTTTGGTGGTGGGTCTGTCATTTCATCGATGTCAGCTTGTGCGGGTGTGTTTTGCTCTATCATCCGTTTAGTGGTAGTAGCCGGAGTGAGTTTGCTCTGTCATCCTCTTGGTGGTGGGTCTGTGATTTCGTCGATGCTAGATTGTGCGAGTTTGTTTTTCTCTATCATCCTCTATGTTTTAGTAGCCGGTGTGAGTTCGATTCGTCTTCCTTTTGGTGGTGAGTCTGTCATTTCGTCGATGTCAGATTGTGCGAGTCTGTTTTGCTCTATCATCCTTTTAGTGGTAGTAGTTGGTGTGACTTTTCTCAGTAATCCTTTTGGAGGTGGGTCTATCATTTCTTCGATGTCAGATTGTGCGAGTGTGTTTTGCTCTATCATCCCTTTGGTGGTAGTAGCTGGTGTGAGTTTGCTCAGTAATTCTTTTTGGGGTGGGTCTGTCATTTCATCGATGTTAGATTCTGCGAGTGTGTTTTGCTCTATCGTCCTTTTGGTGATAGTAAATGGTGGGAGTTAGCTCCGTCATCCTTTTGCTGGTCGGTCTGTCATTTCGTCGATGTCAGATTGTGCGAGTGTGTTTTGCTCTATTATCCTTTTGGTGGTATTAGTCGTTGTGAGTTCGCTCCGTCATCCTTTTGGTGGTGGGTCTTTCATGACATCGATGTCAGATTGTGCGAGTGTGTTTTTCTCTATCATTCGTTTAGTGGTAGTAGCCGGAGTGAGTTTGCTCTGTAGTCCTTTTGGTGGTGGGTCTGTGATTTCTTCGATGCAAGATTGTGCGAGTTTGATTTTCTCTATCATCCTTTTGGTTTTAGTAGCCAGTGTGAGTTTGCTCCGTCATCCTTTTGGTGGTGGGTCTGTCATTTCGTCGATGTCTGATTGTGCGAGTGTTTTGCTCTATCATTCTTTTAGTGGTAGTAGCCGGTGTGAGTTTGATCAGTCATCCTTTTGGTGGTGGGTCTATTATTTCATCGATGTCAGATTGTGCGAGTCTGTTTTACTCTATCATCCTTTTGGTGGTAGTTGCTGGTATGAGTTTGCTCAATAATCCTTTTGGTGGTGGGTCTGTCATTTCATCGATGTCAGATTGTACGAGTGTGTTTTGCTCTATCATCCTTTTGGTGATAGTAGCCGGTGTGAGTTAGCTCCGTCATTCTTTTGTTGGTCGGTCTGTCATTCCGTTGATATCAGATTGTACGAGTGTGTTTTGCTCTATTATCCTTTTGGTGGTATTAGTCGTTGTGAGTTCGCTCCGTCATCCTTTTGGTGGTGGGTCTTTCATGACATCGATGTCAGATTGTGCGAGTGTGTTTTTCTCTATCATTCGTTTGGTGGTAGTAGCCGGAGTGAGTTTGCTCTGTCATCCTTTTGGTGGTGGGTCTGTGATTTCTTCGATGCAAGATTGTGCGAGTTTGTTTTTCTCTATCATCCTTTTGGTTTTAGTAGCCAGTGTGAGTTTGCTCCGTTATCCTTTTGGTGGTGGGTCTGTCATTTCGTCGATGTATGATTGTGCGAGTGTTTTATTCTATCATTCATTTAGTGGTAGTAGCCGGTGTGAGTTTGATCAGTCATCCTTTTGGTGGTGGGTCTATTATTTCATCGATGTCAAATTGTGCGAGTCTGTTTTGCTCTATCATCCTTTTGGTGGTAGTAGCTGGTGTGAGTTTGCTCAGTAATCCTTTTGGTGGTGGGTCTGTCATTTCATCGATGTCAGATTGTACGAGTGTGTTTTGCTCTATCATCCTTTTGGTGATAGTAGCCGGTGTGAGTTAGCTCCGTCATCCTTTTGTTGGACGGTTTGTCATTCCGTCGATGTCAGATTGTGCGAGTGTGTTTTGCTCTATTATCCTTTTGGTGCTATTAGCCATTGTGAGTTCGCTCCGTCATCCTTTTGGTGGTGGGTCTGTCATTTCATCGATGTCAGATTGTGCGAGTGTGTTTTGCTATATCATCTGTTTAGTGGTAGTAGCCGGTGTGAGTTTTCTCTCTCATCCTCTTGGTGGTGGGTCACTGATTTCGTCGATGCTAGATTGTGCGAGTTTGTTTTTCTCTATCATCCTCTTGGTTTTAGTAGCCGGTGTGAGTTCGCTCTGTCTTCCTTTTGGTGGTGGGTCTATCATTTCGTCGATGTCAGATTGTGCGAGTGTTTTGCTCTATCATTCTTTTAGTGGTAGTAGCTGGTGTGAACTTGATCCATCATCCTTTTGGTGGTTGGTCTATTATTTAATCAATGTCAAATTGTGCGAGTCTGTTTTGCTTTATCATCCTTTTGGTGGTAGTAGGTGGTGTGAGTTTGCTCAGTAATCCTTTTGGTGGTGGGTCTGTCATTTCATCGATGTCAGATTGTACGAGTGTGTTTTGCTCTATCATCCTTTTGGTGATAGTAGCCGGTGTGAGTTAGCTCCGTCATTCTTTTGTTGGTCGGTCTGTCATTCCGTCGATATCAGATTGTACGAGTGTGTTTTGCTCTATTATCCTTTTGGTGGTATTAGCCATTGTGAGTTCGCTCCGTCATCCTTTTGGTGGTGCGTCTGTCATTTCATCGATGTCAGCTTGTGCGGGTGTGTTTTGCTCTATCATCCGTTTAGTGGTAGTTGTCGGAGTGAGTTTGCTCTGTCATCCTATTGGTGGTGGGTCTGTGATTTCGTCGATGCTAGATTGTGCGAGTTTGTTTTTCTCTATCATCCTCTATGTTTTAGTAGCCGGTGTGAGTTTGATCCGTCTTCCTTTTGGTGGTGGGTCTGTCATTTCGTCGATGTCAGATTGTGCGAGTCTGTTTTGTTCTATCATCCTTTTAGTGGTAGTAGCTGGTGTGACTTTTCTCAGTAATCCTTTTGGCGGTGGGTCTATCATTTCTTCGATGTCAGATTGTGCGAGTGTGTTTTGCTCTATCATCCCTTTGGTGGTAGTAGCTGGTGTGAGTTTGCTCAGTAATCCTTTTTGTGGTGGGTCTGTCATTTCATCGATGTTAGATTCTGCGAGTGTGTTTTGCTCTATCGTCCTTTTGGTGATAGTAAATGGTGGGAGTTAGCTCCGTCATCCTTTTGCTGGTCGGTCTGTCATTTCGTCGATGTCAGATTGTGCGAGTGTGTTTTGCTCTATTATCCTTTTGGTGGAATTAGTCGTTGTGAGTTCGCTCCGTCATCCTTTTGGTGGTGGGTATTTCATGACATCGATGTCAGATTGTGCGAGTGTGTTTTTCTCTATCATTCGTTTAGTGGTAGTAGCCGGAGTGAGTTTGCTCTGTAGTCCTTTTGGTGGTGGGTCTGTGATTTCTTCGATGCAAGATTGTGCGAGTTAGTTTTTCTCTATCATCCTTTTGGTTTTAGTAGCCAGTGTGAGTTTGCTCCGTCATCCTTTTGGTGGTGGGTCTGTCATTTCGTCGATGTCTGATTGTGCGAGTGTTTTGCTCTATCATTCTTTTAGTGGTAGTAGCCGGTGTGAGTTTGATCAGTCGTCCTTTTGGTGGTGGGTCTATTATTTCATCGATGTCAGATTGTGCGAGTCTGTTTTGCTCTATCATCCTTTTGGTGGTAGTAGCTGGTATGAGTTTGCTCAATAATCCTTTTGGTGGTGGGTCTGTCATTTCATCGATGTCAGATTGTACGAGTGTGTTTTGCTCTATCATCCTTTTGGTGATAGTAGCCGGTGTGAGTTAGCTCCATCATTCTTTTGTTGGTCGGTCTGTCATTCCGTTGATATCAGATTGTACGAGTGTGTTTTGCTCTATTATCCTTTTGGTGGTATTAGTTGTTGTGAGTTCGCTCCGTCATCCTTTTGGTGGTGGGTCTTTCATGACATCGATGTCAGATTGTGCGAGTGTGTTTTTCTCTATCATTCGTTTGGTGGTAGTAGCCGGAGTGAGTTTGCTCTCTCATCCTTTTGGTGGTGGGTCTGTGATTTCTTCGATGCAAGATTGTGCGAGTTTGTTTTTCTCTATCATCCTTTTGGTTTTAGTAGCCAGTGTGAGTTTGCTCCGTCTTCCTTTTGGTGGTGGGTCTGTCATTTCGTCGATGTATGATTGTGCGAGTGTTTTATTCTATCATTCATTTAGTGGTAGTAGCCGGTGTGAGTTTGATCAGTCATCCTTTTGGTGGTTGGTCTATTATTTAATCAATGTCAAATTGTGCGAGTCTGTTTTGCTTTATCATCCTTTTGGTGGTAGTAGGTGGTGTGAGTTTGCTCAGTAATCCTTTTGGTGGTGGGTCTGTCATTTCATCGATGTCAGATTGTACGAGTGTGTTTTGCTCTATCATCCTTTTGGTGATAGTAGCCGGTGTGAGTTAGCTCCGTCATTCTTTTGTTGGTCGGTCTGTCATTCCGTCGATATCAGATTGTACGAGTGTGTTTTGCTCTATTATCCTTTTGGTGGTATTAGCCATTGTGAGTTTGCTCCGTCATCCTTTTGGTGGTGGGTCTGTCATTTCATCGATGTCAGCTTGTGCGGGTGTGTTTTGCTCTATCATCCGTTTAGTGGTAGTAGTCGGAGTGAGTTTGCTCTGTCATCCTATTGGTGGTGGGTCTGTGATTCCGTCGATGCTAGATTGTGCGAGTTTGTTTTTCTCTATCATCCTCTATGTTTTAGTAGCCGGTGTGAGTTCGATCCGTCTTCCTTTTGGTGGTGGGTCTGTCATTTCGTCGATGTCAGATTGTGCGAGTCTGTTTTGCTCTATCATCCTTTTAGTGGTAGTAGCTGGTGTGACTTTTCTCAGTAATCCTTTTGGCGGTGGGTCTATCATTTCTTCGATGTCAGATTGTGCGAGTGTGTTTTGCTCTATCATCCCTTTGGTGGTAGTAGCTGGTGTGAGTTTGCTCAGTAATCCTTTTTGTGGTGGGTCTTCCATTTCATCGATGTTAGATTCTGTGAGTGTGTTTTGCTCTATCGTCCTTTTGGTGATAGTAAATGGTGGGAGTTAGCTCCGTCATCCTTTTGCTGGTCGGTCTGTCATTTTGTCGATGTCAGATTGTGCGAGTGTGTTTTGCTCTATTATCCTTTTGGTGGTATTAGTCGTTGTGAGTTCAATCCGTCATCCTTTTGGTGGTGGGTCTTTCATGACATCGATGTCAGATTGTGCGAGTGTGTTTTTCTCTATCATTCGTTTATTGGTAGTAGCCGGAGTGAGTTTGCTCTGTAGTCCTTTTGGTGGTGGGTCTGTGATTTCTTCGATGCAAGATTGTGCGAGTTTGTTTTTCTCTATCATCCTTTCGGTTTTAGTAGCCAGTGTGAGTTTGCTCCGTCATCCTTTTGGTGGTGGGTCTGTCATTTCGTCGATGTCTGATTGTGCGAGTGTTTTGCTCTATCATTCTTTTAGTGGTAGTAGCCGGTGTGAGTTTGATCAGTCGTCCTTTTGGTGGTGGGTCTATTATTTCATCGATGTCAGATTGTGCGAGTCTGTTTTGCTCTATCATCCTTTTGGTGGTAGTAGCTGGTATGAGTTTGCTCAATAATCCTTTTGGTGGTGGGTCTGTCATTTCATCGATGTCAGATTGTACGAGTGTGTTTTGCTCTATCATCCTTTTGGTGATAGTAGCCGGTGTGAGTTAGCTCCATCATTCTTTTGTTGGTCGGTCTGTCATTCCGTTGATATCAGATTGTACGAGTTTGTTTTGCTCTATTATCCTTTTGGTGGTATTAGTCGTTGTGAGTTCGCTCCGTCATCCTTTTGGTGGTGGGTCTTTCATGACATCGATGTCAGATTGTGCGAGTGTGTTTTTCTCTATCATTCGTTTGGTGGTAGTAGCCGGAGTGAGTTTGCTCTGTCATCCTTTTGGTGGTGGGTCTGTGATTTCTTCGATGCAAGATTGTGCGAGTTTGTTTTTCTCTATCATCCTTTTGATTTTAGAAGCCAGTGTGAGTTTGCTCCGTTATCCTTTTGGTGGTGGGTCTGTCATTTCGTCGATGTATGATTGTGCGATTGTTTTATTCTATCATTCATTTAGTGGTAGTAGCTGGTGTGACTTTTCTCAGTAATCCTTTTGGCGGTGGGTCTATCATTTCTTCGATGTCAGATTGTGCGAGTGTGTTTTGCTCTATCATCCCTTGGGTGGTAGTAGCTGGTGTGAGTTTGCTCAGTAATCCTTTTTGTGGTGGGTCTGTCATTTCATCGATGTTAGATTCTGCGAGTGTGTTTTGCTCTATCGTCCTTTTGGTGATAGTAAATGGTGGGAGTTAGCTCCGTCATCCTTTTGCTGGTCGGTCTGTCATTTCGTCGATGTCAGATTGTGCGAGTGTGTTTTGCTCTATTATCCTTTTGGTGGTATTAGTCGTTGTGAGTTCGCTCCGTCATCCTTTTGGTGGTGGGTCTTTCATGACATCGATGTCAGATTGTGCGAGTGTGTTTTTCTCTATCATTCGTTTAGTGGTAGTAGCCGGAGTGAGTTTGCTCTGTCATCCTTTTGGTGGTGGGTCTGTGATTTCTTCGATGCAAGATTGTGCGAGTTTGTTTTTCTCTATTATCCTTTTGGTTTTAGTAGCCAGTGTGAGTTTGCTCCGTCATCCTTTTGGTGGTGGGTCTGTCATTTCGTCGATGTCTGATTGTGCGATTGTTTTGCTCTATCATTCTTTTAGTGGTAGTAGCCGGTGTGAGTTTGATCAGTCATCCTTTTGGTGGTGGGTCTATTATTTCATCGATGTCAGATTGTGCGAGTCTGTTTTGCTCTATCATCCTTTTGGTGGTAGTAGCTGGTATGAGTTTGCTCAATAATCCTTTTGGTGGTGGGTCTGTCATTTCATCGATGTCAGATTGTACGAGTGTGTTTTGCTCTATCATCCTTTTGGGGATAGTAGCCGGTGTGAGTTAGCTCCGTCATCCTTTTGCTGGTCGGTTTGTCATTCCGTCGATGTCAGATTGTGCGAGTGTGTTTTGCTCTATTATCCTTTTGGTGGTATTAGCCATTGTGAGTTCGCTCCGTCATCCTTTTGGTGGTGGGTCTATCATTTCATTGATGTCAGCTTGTGCGGGTGTGTTTTGCTCTATCATCCGTTTAGTGGTAGTAGCCGGAGTGAGTTTGCTCTGTCATCCTCTTGGTGGTGGGTCTGTGATTTCGACGATGCTAGATTGTGCGAGTTTGTTTTTCTCTATCATCCTCTATGCTTTAGTAGCCGGTGTGAGTTCGATCCGTCTTCCTTTTGGTGGTGGGTCTGTCATTTCGTCGATGTCAGATTGTGCGAGTCTGTTTTGCTCTATCATCCTTTTAGTGGTAGTAGCTGGTGTGACTTTTCTCAGTAATCCTTTTGGCGGTGAGTCTATCATTTCTTCGATGTCAGATTGTGCGAGTGTGTTTTTCTCTATCATCCCTTTGGTGGTAGTAGCTGGTGTGAGTTTGCTCAGTAATCCTTTTTGTGGTGGGTCTGTCATTTCATCGATGTTAGATTCTGCGAGTGTGTTTTGCTCTATCGTCCTTTTGGTGATAGTAAATGGTGGGAGTTAGCTCCGTCATCCTTTTGCTGGTCGGTCTATCATTTCGTCGATGTCAGATTGTGCGAGTGTGTTTTTCTCTATTATCCTTTTGGTGGTATTAGTCGTTGTGAGTTCGCTCCGTCATCCTTTTGGTGGCGGGTCTTTCATGACATCGATGTCAGATTGTGCGAGTGTGTTTTTCTCTATCATCCGTTTGGTGGTAGTAGCCGGAGTGAGTTTATTCTGTCATCTTTTTGGTGGTGGGTTTGTGATTTCTTCGATGCAAGATTGTGCGAGTTTGTTTTTCTCTATCATCCTTTTGGTTTTAGTAGCCAGTGTGAGTTTGCTCCGTCATCCTTTTGGTGGTGGGTCTGTCATTTCGTCGATGTCTGATTGTACGAGTGTTTTGCTCTATCATTCTTTTAGTGGTAGTAGCCGGTGTGAGTTTGATCAGTCATCCTTTTGGTGGTGGGTCTATTATTTCATCGATGTCAGATTGTGCGAGTCTGTTTTGCTCTATCATCCTTTTGGTGGTAGTAGCTGGTATGAGTTTGCTCAGTAATCCTTTTGGTGGTGGGTCTGTCATTTCATCGATGTCAGATTCACTACGCCAGAATTGATTTTTAGCAGCGCACAAAAGACAACGCTTTTAAAAAAAGCGCTGCTAAATAGTCAGTAAAAAAAAAAGAAAAAAATTACCTACCAAAGACAGCGCTTTTTTAAAAAGCGCTGCTAAAAGGGGACCCTTAGAAAGCGCTTTTTAAAAGCGCTGCTAAAAGGGGACCCTACGAGAGCGCTTTTTTTATAAAGCGCTGTTATATGTCATTGCTAATGCACCCTATGAAAGCGCTTTTAAAAGCGCTGCTAAAGGCCTTTAAAAAGCGCTGCTAAAGGTATTAGTATAATAATTTTTATATACCCTCCAGAATTGTAAACGAAATAGAACACGCGTTTTTTCGTTTTCTTCTTCGTTTCTTCATTTCTCCATTGCCCTATCTTCCATTTTCTCCCTCCGTTGAAGCTTTCGTCGCCGTCCGTTTGCGCCGCCGTCTTCCATTTGTTTTCGCCGCCGTTCGCCGTTCCCTTTCGCCGCCGTTCACCGTTCGTTCCCCTCCACCGTTACGGTAAATCCGCGACTGTTATGCCATTTTTATGGATTATTGTCTTAGTATTCCATTTTTCTGGATTAGATGATGTTAGTGCTACTTCTTTCTGAGTTATTGACTTGTTTTTGTTGATACCATTGATGAGCATTACTCTTTTGATATTGGCTTGAGTTTTGTATGCAAGGTGTTTGTTGAAATGCCACAATGAATTTTGAGCATTATAAATTAGTTTAGAATAATTTAGTCCATTACCAAAATTTTTGAGAGTATGCTTTAATAATTTAGAATAGTTTAAAATCATATTAATGCAATAGTTTAGAATAGTTTAGAATAATTTAGTCCATTTCCACCATTTTTGAGAGTATGATTTAATAGTTTAGAATAGTTTAAAATCATATTAATGAAATAGTTTAGAATAGTTTAGAATAATTTAGTCCATTTCCACCATTTATGAGAGTATGCTTTAATTTAGTCCATGTCATTTTGAGCATTATAAAATAGTTTAGAATAGTTTAAAATCATATTAATGAAAGTATGCTTTAATAGTAGAATAGTTTATTATAGTATATCTACTTTTTTTTAATATGATTTGTTTTGTTGGATTATCTAGTTTTTTTGTTTTGGTTAATTATTAATATGATTTTAATAAAATGTATATATTGTCTGTTATAGGGGTTACCTGAGAAGAGAAAGGTTGTGATTGTTTCCAAGCATCCTACTGTACAACTTTCTTAGAAGTAGTGATTTCTTTACAGGTATTCTCTGTTTTTGCCTAACTTTCATAGTATGGATAAAAATTGGATGTCTGTTAATCGATTGTCAAAAGAGTACGAGAATGGGGTATCGAACTTCGTTAAGTTTGCTGTTGAACACGCCAAAGACCCCAGTAGGATCACATGTCCTTGCTTAGGTTGCTGTTATGGACGTCGAATTGACGCGGTTCAGTTGGAATCTCATTTAATGAGACATGGAATTGATCGAAGTTACACATGTTGGACATTACACGGTGAGATAAGTAACGAGAATGTTGAACCCCAGAACAATACAACCTCTACTTCAAAGGACAATGGTAGGGATACATACGATTGTGATCGAGTCGAAGATATTGCAGAAGCACTTGAAGAAGATCTTAAAGATTGTCCAAAGATGTTTGAGAGGTTGGTAAGCGATGCAGAGAAGCCGTTGTATAAAGGTTGCACTACTTTCACAAGATTGTCTGCGGTATTAAAGTTGTACAACTTAAAGGCGGGTAATGGATGGTCGGATAAAAGTTTCACAGAGTTGTTAGCCCTACTTCAAGAGATGCTTTCGGAGGATAATGTTCTTCCCAATCGAACCTATGAAGCTAAAAAAATGTTATGCTCTATTGGTATGAGCTATGATAATATACATGCTTGTCCAAATGATTGCATTTTGTTTCGAAATGAGTATGCATCATTAAACGAGTGTCCTAAATGCGGTGTATCTCGGTATAAGAAGAAGTTGTCACCAGAAAAAGTCTTATGGTATTTTCCTATAATTCCGAGATTCAGACGCATGTTTCATAGTGAAACAGATGCGAAACACCTTACTTGGCATGCAGATGATAGAATTATAGATGGGAAGTATCGACATCCGGCAGATTCACCACAGTGGATGAAAATTGATAATGATTATCCTGATTTAGGAGAAGAAGCTAGAAACCTTCGCTTGGCATTATCGACTGATGGAATGAATCCGCACGGTCTGCAAAGTATCTCCCATTCCACCTGGCCTGTAATTCTTATGATTTATAACCTACCTCCATGGCTATGTATGAAGCGTAAGTACATGATGTTATCTATGTTAATTTCTGGCCCTAAACAACCAGGAAACGACATAGACGTATACCTGACACCTTTAATCGAAGACTTAAAAAGTTTGTGGGAGAACGGTGTGGAGGTTTATGATGGATATAGGAAAGAAAGTTTTAATTTGAGGGCCATGTTGTTTGGCACAATTAATGATTTCCCAGCATACGGAAATCTATCGGGGTATAGCATTAAAGGTCAATGTGCGTGTCCTATCTGTGAAGAAAACACAGATTGGACGCGGTTGGAATTTGGTCAGAAGAATGTCTTTCTTGGTCATCGTAGATTCTTAAGTTCTAATCATCAGTACCGTGGGTGGAGACAAGAATTCAATGGAAATTCAGAACAACGTAGAGCACCACCTACATTGACCGGCGATCAAATTTTTGCAAAGGTGAAAGATGTGAGTACTCAGTTTGGCAAGCCTTTTGCTCATACGCTTACCACGCGTGGGTGGAAGAAGAGGTCAATTTTGTTTGAGTTGCCGTATTGGAAGTCGTTGTATGTACGACATTTTCTTGATGTTATGCATATTGAAAAAAATGTATTTGAAAGTGTTATTGGTACGTTACTCAATATACAAGGAAAGTCTAAGGATGGCCTTAAAGCAAGAAAAGACTTGGTAGCAATGGGAATAAGAAATGAATTAGGACCCCAGAAGAAAGGAAATCGCACTTATCTACCACCTGCTGCATATACTTTGTCTAGAAAGGAGAAAAAGATAATGTGTAAGTTTCTTAGTGAAGTTAAAGTTCCAGAAGGATACTCTTCAGATATTAGAAGACTTGTTTCTATGAAAGACCTAAAGTTAAAGAGTTTAAAGACACATGATTGCCATGTTCTTATGGAACACTTTCTACCAATAGGTATACGTTCTATTTTGCCAGAAAAAGTGAGAGGCGCAATAACAAAATTGTGTTTCTTTTTCAGATCTATTTGTAGTAAGGTGATTGATCCTGCGATCTTACCAACATTGCAAAAAGATATAATTATTACTTTGTGTGGGCTTGAAATGCAATTTCCTCCGTCATTCTTTGACATAATGGTACATCTAGTTGTGCATCTCGTGAAAGAGACACAACTGTGTGGACCTGCATATATGAGATGGATGTATCCAGTTGAACGTTATATGAAAATATTGAAAGGGTATGTGAAAAACCAAAGTCGACCAGAGGGATGTATTGTTGAACGATACATTGTTGAAGAAGCTATTGAGTTTTGTACTGAATATTTGTCCAACGTTCAATCCATTGGCCTCCCAAAATCTGATGTTGTTGAAAAAGTAGTAGGTAAACAGTTAATTGGAAATAAAGTTGTGACAGTTTCAAGGGATGAACGGGAGCAAGTGCATTTATATGTTCTGCACAATGACATTGAGGTTGAGCAGTACGTTAAATTGCACAAGGACGTTCTCCGAGGTTTAAATCTGAATAGAAATGAAAATTGGATAGTACGTGAGCACAATCGAAGTTTTATAACATGGTTCAAAGAGCATATTTATTCAAAGTTTTATTCTGATCCCGCTTCAATAACAGAAAGGTTGAGATGTTTAGCATATGGTCCAACTTTGCATGTGTTTTCTTATAGCGCATATGTAACACCCCACTTCCCAAAACAAATAAAATATGAATAACATAATAAAAATCAGAGTTTCCTTCCCAAGTGGGATATCACATAAAAATCACGTTTCCTTATAAAAAGGTTTTTCTCCAAATACAGCGGAATATTTAAATAATACAATTAAATAAAAATTTTGATACGTTCGCAGGAAAAAAATAGAAATTCAACATGAAACAATAAAAATGCCCAAGTCCCGTGCTACGTATCAGAGCATCCTAGACTCGACAGTCACACCAATATCCAAGCTAGCTAAGCACCTGGATTATCTGTACTTCCGAAGAAGCACAGACCACAACAACAACAAGGGGTGAGAAATCATGATCAAAAATATAATGGTAATGTAATACATGTAATAAGGCAGTAAAACACACCAACACATCAATTATTCACCCCAACAACACCATATAACGAACCTACTGTTCAAATTACAATATAACATATTATAATGCAATTATGCAACTCAACACCATGCATGCGGTACCGACTCATTGGTTCATTCAATCGAACCTGGATAGATCACTTACGCTCCTCCTGAGACATGATCTATCCCCCACCATTCTCCACAAAGGAGTACGGATGAATCACTTACGCTCCTCCTGAGACATGATTCATCCCACAAAAACACCATGATATGCAAGACACCAATGCATAATTATTATATTCTGGCACGCTAAGTGCACACGATCCTCCTGATCATATCATCATACAACAATGCATATGTATAGATATATTACACCAACACCATATAAATCAATCAGATAGTAAACGAATTCATACTATCACACCGGATATAACTACGTCCCCCCCCCCCCACTCGGGGATACACGATCCTACTGATCACTACACACATATACATTACTAATTGATCACCAACAATATTAAGGGAAACGCGTACTATCCCCAAGTACACAAGTTATATCCCATACTCATCATTTTCACACTACAGCAAGGCTAGAAGGATCACACGAGACCAATTCAGACATCTCACCAAAAGTCTCTGAGGTTACTCAGAACCTCCCTAAACCAACACCTCAGCCTATACACCAAAATCAATAATTCATCAACATCAATCCACAATCACAAACATGCCAATAGATATTATACTTACCAATTATCCTATAATTTCTACTCTAGAACCGACATTACGGTACATTACCGACATTTCAGAGTCACTCTGAATCTCACCAAGGTCCTAACCATAGTCATTAACGACGCTATAGGGAAACAACACATAACTTTTCCCAAAGCTATAATCACGGTCATTGCCAACACTACGGTAACAACACATAATCTCATCAGCTTTATATTCCTAGTTACTATCAACACTACAGTAACATCAACAATCCAACAAAATGAATCAATACTACAGTAACATCATCACCATATATATATATACCCCAAAATGCATCATCAGCATTCATCAATCCCCCAACATCAACAATAATCATAGCATGCCAATATAAAACTTTATATAACGATAAATTCCTACGGGGTTAAGGAATCCCCTCTACCCTATACATGTATAAACCATTCCCAATCAAATTTCTCCCCCCTTACCTTGACAATTGGTCGATCGATAGAATTCCTCCTAGAATTGGTCTCTTGGCCTTCTCCTTCCTCTTCCGTTCTTCGTTCCCTTTTTCCTTCGTTCTTTTTCACTTTCCTCGTTCTTTCCTCTTCTCTCTTTCTATCGCTCTTTTTTCTCAATTTTCTAAAATGTATCGTAACTCTCCTAACCCCTCATATTCTATTTCCCTTTTTAATTATTCTAATCCCAATAATAATAACTAATAAAATAATATAATATTAATAATCTTAATAATAATAATAATAATACTAATATAATCTTACTAATATTAATAATACCACATATTAATAATAATAATAATAATAATAATAATAATAATAATATTAATAATTCTAATAATAATAATGATAATAATAATAATAATCTTAATAATAATAATACTATTAATAATAACAATAATAATAATATTATTATCTCTCCAATAATCATAATAATACTTTTAATAATAATAATAATAATAACACTAATAATAATAATAGTAATAATAATAATAATAATAATACTATTATTATTATCACACCAATATCCCACGCCTATGGTAATCCCTTTCCTCTCCATTCCAACTTTTCTAATATCTCCTTGCTACCCCTTCATATTTCCTTCCTCACGGTTTCTATCGTGACTTTTCATATTTCCATTCTAACTTCCCAATAACCCTTTCACCTCTTATTTTACTTATTCCAACCACTAATATTCCCAATAATAATTCTAATAATAATAATTATAATAATCATTATAATAATAATAATAATATAATATAATATAATACTATTATAATATTATAGTAATATTCAACATAATAATAATAATAGTGATACACCCAACAATAATTATAATTATAATAATAATAATATTATCACACCAATAATAATAATAATATTAATAAAAATAATATAATAATAATATAATAATACTAATATTATTATTTCACCAAAATAATAATAATATTAATAATAGTAAAAAATATAATAAATATAATAATAATAATAACACCCCCACCAATGTTACTA